>JAXBDA010003590.1:0-33724 GCA_036023075.1 Gaultheria prostrata
AAAGATGAAGTTGTGGATAAATTCATTCTTTATAAGACTGAAGTTGAGAATCAACTAAGCAAAAAGATTAAAGCGTTGAGAAGTGACCGAGGTGGTGAATATGAATCACCGATTGGCGAGTTCTGTGTGCAGCATGGAATTATTCACCAAACCACTGCGCCTTACTCACCTCAGCAAAATGGTGTTGCTGAACGGAAAAATCGTACTCTTAAAAGAGATGATGAATGCTATGTTGATTAGTTATGGATTACCACATAATATGTGGGGCAATGCAATTATGTCTGCAAATTATATCTTGAACAAAATTTCACGGAAGAAGATGGATAAAACCCCGTATGAGTTATGGAAAGGTCACAAGCCTTCATATAAATTCTTACGGATGTGGGGGTGCCTTGCAAAGGTAGTAGTGCCAACTCCTAAGCGTGTTAGGATTGGACCGAAGATTATTGATTGTGTGTTCATCGGTTATGCACACAATAGTAGCGCACATCGGTTTCTTGTGTATGATTCTGCGGTACCAAATATACACAAAAACACGATTATGGAATCCAGAAATCCATCGTTCTTTGAAGATGTATTTCCTTGTAGATCCGTGAGAGAATCACGTGCTATCGAACGAACGTGGGGGACTGATGATGAAAACAGTGATAACCACGAACAAGATATAGATGAGCCTAGACGTAGCAAAAGGGCTAGAACATCTACATCATTTGGTCCAGACTTTCTAACCTACCTGTTAGAAAGTGAGCCTCAAAGTTTCAAGGAGGCTGTCAGATCACCAGATGGTCCTCTTTGGAAAGAGGCTATCAAAAGTGAAATAGATTATATCCTGCAGAATCATACATGGGAACTTATGGATCTTCCTCCAGGTTGTAAGCCTCTAGGCTACAAATGGATTTTTAAAAGGAAGAAGAAAGCGGATGGGTCGATTGATAAGTATAAGGTCAGACTTGTTATCAAAGGCTACCGACAACAAGCAGGTCTAGATTACTTTGACACCTATTCTCCCGTGTCGAGAATAACATCTATTCGGATAATACTGGCTATCGCAGCATTGCGAAATCTAGAAGTACATCAAATGGATGTTAAAACAGCTTTCCTAAATGGAGAGTTAGATGAAGAAATCTATATGGAGCAACCTGAGGGGTTTTCCGCTCCAGGGCAAGGCAGGAAAGTCTGTAGATTTGTAAAGTCATTATATGGCTTAAAACAAGCACCAAAACAATGGCATGAAAAATTTGAGAATGCGATGTTGTCAAGTGGTTTCAATATCAACGAGTGTGACAAGTGTGTCTACGTTAAAGACACAAATGACGGGTATGTCATATTATGTCTATATGTTGATGACATGCTCATTGTGGGTAGTAATGATAAGGTTATCACAGCTACCAAGAACATGTTAAATTCTAAGTTTGACATGAAGGACATGGGCCTTGCAGATGTTATACTAGGTGTGAAAATCACTAGAACATCAAATGGACTAGTACTGTCTCAAACTCACTATGTAGAAAAGATGCTTGAGAAGTACAACAAGTCAGATACTGACGTATCAAGGACTCCGGGAGATATAAACTTTCATCTGGCTAAGAATACCGGTGAGAGTGTCTCTCAACTCGAGTATGCAAGAGTAATTGGAAGTTTAATGTACTTAATGACATGTACAAGGCCAGATATAGCTTACTCAGTCAGCAAACTGAGTAGATATACTAGCAATCCGGGGAAAGACCACTGGAAAACTATAGTCAGGGTTTTACGCTACTTAAGGTATACCCGTGACTATGGATTGCACTACACCAGATATCCAGCAGTCCTCGAAGGGTTCAGTGACGCAAACTGGATATCAGATATGAAAGACTCCAAATCCACGAGTGGATATGTCTTTACTATCGGTGGTGCAGCAGTATCTTGGAAGTCGTCCAAACAGACGTTCATAGCACGATCAACGATGGAATCTGAATTCATTGCCTTAGATAAGGCAACTGAAGAAGCAGAATGGCTCCGCCAGTTTTTGGAAGGGATTCCAAAATGGTCAAACCCTGCGCCAGCCATTTGTGTGCATTGTGATAGTCAATCAGCAATTGGAAGAGCACAAAGTCATATTTATAATGGCAAGTCTAGACATATTCGTCGTAGACACAATACCATTAGGCAACTGCTCTCAACTGGAATTGTCACAATTGATTATGTGCGATCAAAAGACAATATTGCGGATCCGTTAACCAAAGGGTTAAATCGAGAGCTAGTTGATAAAGCATCAAAAGGAATGGGATTAAAGCCTATGACGCTTAAAACTACCGTGACGGAAAACCCAACCTAGTTGACTGGAGATCCCAAGATCTAGGTTCAAAGGGACAACCTAATCGCGTGTAACTAAGATGAATCACTGAGGAGTCAAACTCCTAGTCATTAAACTTATGTTTTTAATGACTCTTATGCGTTGGATTTTCCAAGCAGAGTATTGCAGGATACTCTTAATTGAGAGGTCACCTATGTGAGTATGAAGTGGGGCCGCTTCTATAAGAATTCGTGAAGGCAGAATTACTTGGAAAATACTCACTGAACCAGGCGAGTGTTCAAGGCCAAAATGAACACAACAATGAGAATCGAACTGTGTTAGGAGAAGTTCTTGTGTCAAGTCTGTTGTCTCGGTTTACACAAACAGTAGGTCAGTTCAAGACATTGCGTTCACTGATCAGCTAGTAAACTAGATAGACTTTCATCAAAGGAAGGTTCAAAGCCAAAAGCCACCTTCTTATCTACATGAATCATCCGTTGTGCTCTCTCTAAGTCTGTGTCAGTTTCTGCGTGAGTTTCTGATAATTTCATTCATGTGGGGGATTGTTGGAAAAAAGGAAGAAATGAATGAGAAATTGTAACATGGGAAAGGGTCGTTGGGCCTTGGATTTTTGCATTTGGGCTTCTCGGTTTTGGGCCAGAATAAATATTATGGGCTCAACCCATGAAGCTCAAACCAGTAGCTAATTAGAGAGAAGGTGTTCATCTTCTTCTTTGCTGCAAGAGCTGGTCACATCCCATCAGCTTTTCATTCCACTACCATATGAGATATGGTATAGCTGGCTCTCCATTGAGAGTTGTCTGCCAATAGTGGTAAACGGAGGTCATGCGTGACCTCAATTTCCTTGTCTCCAACCTCAGTGTTTTGCCTATAAATGGGCTGCCCCTGCAAGAGTGAAATAACGCCAATTCCACACAACACAATATTTTCTTCAGCAAGTACTTGAGCACCTTGTTTTTCATCCGTGGGAGAGTTCAAACACAGAAATTCGATTCGTAGCAGCTTATTAGTGTGGTGCAACACTAAGCTTTCAACCGCTGTATCCTGGGAGACAGACGTCAATCAAAACCTCTAGCACCCCGGTGAGGCGGCGAATCTGTTTTAAGGACACCGTGTCTATCACGGGCCTCGGTTTGTGTATCCATATCTATTTTCAGTATTTTTCAGATTTTGTAAAATATTTGATTTTATGGTTTCATGTTTTAAACAACCGGAATAAGTTTTTCAATAAATTGTTTTTTATACCGCACGGGTTCACCTCTGACTTCGGAGTGCGGGTGCAAGGTTTTGAGGTGAATTTGTCACCCAGATAGGAGGATCCTGCTAAAGGTTCTATCCTAGTGGGGAACACACTCCTATCTCGATGTTAGCGAGATTCTTGGAGATTTCTTGAAGGGTCTCACTAGGGAGCCTGGGCAAGATTCTGGGGTAAATTTGTCACCGTGACTGGAGGATCATGCAACTAAGAGTAAAATAATGTACTATGTGCAGCCAGAAAGATATCTTACCATGGTGCTAGTTTGCAACTCTTGCGTCTCTGTCTTATCATTGGATCACACTATGCTTTTGCTTAGTACTTTGATACTTGCTGCTGAATAGTACTTTGATACTTGCTGCTGAATGGTGCTAGTTGATAATTCTTTTAAATTGGTAAATTAGTGAAATATGTCTTCATCGTGTTTCATTTACGCTGGCAATTGACAGGCAAAGGAAGCAGGTAGCACTCGTTTCTGTATGGGTGCTGCATGGAGAGAGACTGTAGGAAGGAAGACCAACTTCAACCAGATTCTTGAATATGTGAAAGAAATAAGGTAATAAATATGGTACTTCCATTTTTGCTGCCTTTTTGTCTAATCACAAGTTGAATTTCAGGTTCAAACTCAGTACTCAGGAGCTACTTGTCTCTTGAGAAGAGTACTTTAGGTGACTCCTGGTAGAAGAAGAGTACACCAGACATTCATGATCTGGATGGAATGTAGCCTGTGAGGTTCCAATTAAGCCTGATATTAAATTATTATTCTAATAGTTTCTGGTGAATATGATTGTGAAGTACTCCCTTTAGGAAAAAGAGTTTTATCCAGGGGCTATAAAATCACTAGTGGAGAGGTTGTATATTACAACAAGTATTTATACCTTAGTATAATCCTTCTCTATTCATTAGTGGAGAGGTGGTATATTTCATCAAGTATTTATACCTTAGTGTAATCCTTCTCTATTCATTTGCAAGATTTCACCCTTCAATCAGTGGCTGTAGTTCAGCTTCGTTTCGAAATTATTTTGCTTTATTTTCATAGTTACTTTAATTTACATGCCAGAAATATTTTTTTGAGTTGGTAAGTTTACTTTCAAGTCACCCAGCAAAGTCCTCCAATTTGGTATTATCAAGCCAATAGAAGTTTCCTTCCCTGGTTCCCTAGCCTTCCTCAAGGGCATGCGGCCAACATAGTTCAGGCCAATTAGGGTGGATGGCGGGAAATTTTGTATTGTTTATCTTCGCAGTTGAGTCCACCAAGACTCATGTACACCTGCAAACATGTCACGGGCTAAATCACCACAGAAATTGAGTATTCGGTGACTATTGAGGAACACCTATGAAGTGTTCCAAGTTCCTTGAAAAGAGGTTAGTGTATTAGATCTTGTTATGAGCTCAATAAGTGTGGAAAACTTGAACGTTTCTCATCCACTAGTCCATAGATATAATCCTGTCTGTGGTACTTTGTTATGACCATTTTTATAAACGGGGAAGTAAATTTTAGATAAATATATAGTATCTCGAGCAGCCTTTTATTGTTAAGTTGTGGGTGTGTTTGTATAATTAGTGTACTCCTAGTCCTCTTATGTAAATAGATTAGGACTCTTAGCGTAATTTCTTCTTTTACTCTCTTGTATAAGTATAACGTAATGAGAATGAAACCCTATCTTTTGCCTCTCAATTGATTTGTCTAAGTTTACATGGTATCAGAGCTTAAGATCCATCTAAAAACAAACGTTGGTGTCTGAGTTTTTACCTTCTCCATCATCGTCGGTTATCATCATCGTCGATCAACAGAGGAGTATCACCTACGTTGTAGTTATCGTACGTAGGTGGTGAGCTTTTGCCATCTCTGTCACCAACGATCGAGTTCCTTTCATCACCAGTCCCTATCGATCAACACCGACCATCTCTTCAACCATCACAAGCCTCGTCAGACACTATTATTGTCAGCCTTCGTCAGGTTTCGTTTATACGAGTCTCATTGGCAACCTTCAACCCACGTTTTCCACTGGGTTGTGATCGATACCCACCGACGACTACCATACTGCACTCGCCGGACTCCGGCGAACCCTGAAGATCTCCGGCGAGAGTCGCCGACCACTATACGACCTTCGTACAGTCACTGTGGCACTCGGAATTCTCTGGGGAGTCTCGTTCTTGTCTCTATAGTTACCCGTCAGTCAGTATACCCTATACTCCCTCAGCGACGATCGTTTACCACCGCGTTACCTGCAATCTCAGTCGAACAGCCTGTCACGATCGTGACACTTCAACCAGCCAACGCCGATCTGTTTCTTCAAAGATCGTGACACTTCACGATCTGTTTCTTCACCGGCGACCTTTGATAACCATCGTCGTTCACCGGCGACCACCGATTGACACTCGCCTACCTCCGGCGATCTCTGTTCGACCTTCGAAACAATTGGGCTTGCTTCGAAATTCACTGGGTGTTCACGTTTTGGCCCTTTCAGTACTCGACGGTGATAAGGTGCTCACAATTTGGTCTCTCCAGCTCTCGACCTTGCTTGGGTTCTCTTGTTTTGGCACGATTTGGTCTCTACGGTACACGGTTTTGACTGGGTTTTCTCGGTTTGTCTTCGATCAGTCTTGATTTTAAAACCTCTTGATCTGTTCGTGTGAGTTTTCTCCACCATTATTTGAAACTCATTGGAACAGATTGGAACAGAAAATCTCTGGGCTATTTTTGGGACAGATTGGAACTGTTGGGCAACGTTTGGGTGTTGTTTCACATTATTTTGCTCAGTCTGGCGTTGTTATTATTGGGTGCTTATTGCATACTGTTTGAACAGTATTTTGGTTCTATTTCAAATTTTTTGGAGTATTATCTGGTCGTTAGGTTCTCCTGAAGCTCTTTAGCAGTTTGTTACTATTTTTGTTACTGTTTTTCGCCTGTTGATATGATGGAGGCTTCCAGAACTGGTCAGTTTGATGGTTTTTCTTTGGAGGAGATGCAAGTTCTTAGGCGCCTTATGGCTCGGGCTGATTCTCCATCTACTATAGCTTCCGCTTCCACATCAGCTCCTACGCCATTTGATTTCTTTGCTCACAAAGGTATACTTGCTGACGCTCTTACTGCCTCTAGCTCTTCTCCCTGGATAATAGATACTGGTGCAACAGATCATATGACAGGTTGCTCATCTTTCTTTGACTCTTATTCTCCATGTTCTGGTAAGGATAAGGTCCGAATTGCTGATGGTTCTCTATCTGCTATTTCCGGGAAAGGTTCTATTCATTATTCTCCAACCCTTTCTCTTTCTTCAGTCCTTCATGTTCCCAATTTTTCTACTAACCTTTTATCTGTTAGTAGTCTTACCCAATCTTTAAATTGCTCCGCAACATTTTTTCCTACCCATTGTGTTTTTCAGGAACTGGATACGGGGAAGGTGATTGGCAGTGGTAAAGCACATGGTGGCCTCTATTTTTTGGAGCCTGCACCTCACCCATCTCATTCACTCCGATCATGTGGTCTAGCTCTCCAAGCAGATACAGGTTTAGCTCTCTCTAAGTTACATCACTGGCACCGTCGGTTAGGTCACCCTTCTTTTGGGATTTTGGAGAAACTTTTTCCTAATTTAACTAAACACTGTTTTCGGAGTCAGTTTTTATGTGAAGCCTGTGAGCTTGGTAAACATAAACGTTCCTTTTATGCTCCTATTAATAAAAGGAGTGACTCTCCGTTTATGGTTATCCATTCCGATGTGTGGGGTCCTTCACCTGTTACTTCTTTTAAAGGTCATCGGTGGTTTGTCACTTTTATTGACTGCTTTTCTCGTGCCACTTGGGTGTATTTACTTAAATCAAAAAATGAAGTTTTTTCTTGTTTTAAATCTTTTCATGCGATGATACGCACTCAGTTTGATATGCATATCAAAATTCTCCGTAGTGACAATGGCACTGAGTATATAGATAAGAGTCTTAGGGCTTTTTTGGATGAAAATGGTATTTTGTTTCAGACGACTTGCGTTGACACTCCACAACAAAATGGAGTTGCTAAACGCAAAAATCGTCATCTGGCTGAGGTAGCTCGCTCTCTTTTATTTACCATGAATGTTCCCAAGTACGTGTGGGGAGAAGCAATTTTAACTGCAGCTTATCTTATTAACCGCATGCCATCTAGTGTTCTTAGCTTTAAAACTCCTCTTGAGTGTCTCCCAAGCAGTTTTCGTGTTAACCCCGAGAGTTTTTGGTTGTGTGTGTTTTGTTCATGCACCTCACCCCTCTGGTGGCAAGTTAGGTCCTAAAGCCCATAAATGTGTTTTCATTGGGTACTCCCCTACCCAAAAGGGCTATAAATGTTTTGATCCACACACTAGGAAGTTCTTTGTATCTATGGATGTCTCTTTTTGGGAAACAGAGTCTTTTTTCTCTCCCTCCACTCCATCTCTTCAGGGGGAGCATAGGCAGGAGGAAGAGATGTTTTATGGTGAGGGGGAGCAACTGTTTTATAATCATGGTGAGGGGGAGAAGGAAAAGTCTGGAGAGGAACAAATATCTGCCGAAAGAGCAACACATGACATTGGTGGTGATGATGAGGGACCTATACAACGGCTGCAAGGGTCTAACCTCAAGACCTATAGCAGGAAAAACAGAAAGTCCTCATGTGTGATACCACCTTGTCAATCACAATCGCCTACTCCAGTTCCAGACTCCTCTGCTGACTCATCTGGTAATGACTCTTCTCCCATTGAATCTCCTCTGAATAATTTTGATGATCTTCATCTTCCTATTGCTCTTCGAAAAGGTGTTAGAGCATGTACTCAACATCCCATCTCCCAGTTTGTCTCTTATGATCGTTTATCTCCTTCGTACCATGCCTTTGTTTCGTCTCTTTCTTCTATATCTATTCCACAGAATTGGCAGGATGCATTTGTGATACCTAAGTGGAAAGGAGCTATGGTAGAGGAGATGACGGCTTTGAAAAAGAATGGCACATGGGAGCTAGTATCACTTCCGAAAGGGAAGAAGCCAGTGGGATGCAAATGGGTTTTCACCGTCAAGCAGAATGCTGATGGTACAGTTGAGCGGTATAAAGCGAGACTTGTTGCCAAGGGTTTCACTCAAACCTATGGCATTGACTATGAGGAGACGTTTGCTCCAGTAGCAAAGATGAACTCTGTGCGAGCTCTACTTTCTTGTGCTGCCAATTTAAATTGGCCTCTCCAATAGTTAGATGTAAAAAATGCATTCCTCCATGGTGAGTTAGAGGAGGAGGTGTATATGGCTATCCCACCAGGTTTTTCTTCATCTCAGACTGAGGGAAAGGTATGTAGATTGAAAAAGGCTCTTTATGGGTTGAAGCAATCACCTAGAGCTTGGTTTGGCAGGTTTTCGAAGGCTATGTTGAGGTTTGGATACAAGCAGAGTCATGCAGATCATACTATGTTCATCAAGAAAGGTGTTGGTAAGATTGTTGTCCTTATTGTTTATGTTGATGATATAATAATGACAGGCAATGATGTGGATGAGATCCTTAATCTCAAGTCTAGTCTGGCTCAAGAGTTCGAGATTAAGGATTTAGGATCACTAAAATACTTTCTTGGAATGGAAGTGGCAAGGTCTGATAGAGGTATTTTTATCTCCCAACGAAAGTATATACTTGATCTATTGGAAGAGACAGGTATGTTGGGTTGTAGGCCTGCTGATTCTCCTATTGAGGCCAATCATCAGCTTAGTGGAGACGCGGGGGAGCGCACTGATAAGGAGAGATATCAGCGACTGGTAGGTCGACTAATATACTTAACTCACACTAGACCAGATGTCAGTTATGCAGTGGGCGTTGTTAGTCCGTTTATGCATGATCCTCGCACTTCACACCTCGATGCAGTTTATCGCATTTTGAGGTATCTCAAATCAGCTCCAGGGAAGGGAATTATGTTCTCTAATCACGGTCACCTGCAGTTGGAGGCATTTACTAATGTTGACTGGGCTGGTTTTGTGGATGACAAGACGCTCTACTTCGGGCTATTGCACCTTTCTTGGGGGAAATTTGGTTACTTGGCGAAGTAAGAAGCAATCAGTGGTTGCCAGGTCCAGCGCAGAAGCGGAGTATAGAGCTATGGCTCATGGTGTTTGTGAGCTCTTGTGGCTCCAAACCTTGTTACATGATTTGGGTTTTTTTGATAATGGTCCTATGAAACTTTACTGCGACAATAAAGCTGTCATAAACATTGCTCACAATCCTGTTCAACATGACAGAACGAAGCATATAGAGATTGACAGGTACTTCATCAAGGAAAAGTTGAGCGAGGGGTTGATATGTATACCTTTTGTGCGATCTGAAAATCAATTAGCTGACATTGTCACAAAAGGGCTGGGCAGCAAGAGTTTCCACCCCATTGTGTTCAAGTTGGGCTTGATTGATATCTTCGCACCAACTTGAGGGGGAGTGTTAAGTTGTGGGTGTGTTTGTATAATTAGTGTACTCCTAGTCCTCTTATGTAAATAGATTAGGAGATTAGGACTCTTAGCGTAATTTCTTCTTTTACTCTCTTGTATAAGTATAACGTAATGAGAATGAAACCCTATCTTTTGCCTCTCAATTGATTTGTCTAAGTTTACAGTCCAAGTGTCCGACACGAATTTACAGGAGTCCATCAAATATATGTATCAAAAATTCAAAATATGGGCTCTCTCTGGCTAAGTAAAAGCAAAAATCAAGAACTCTAACTACCTAAAATACAGTCTAAGAACCACTCTACTGATCACAGTCTACAAAGAAAATTCACTATAAGTGTCTTTAGTCTAAAAGGACAAACAAGAACATTGACAATCTACAAACAATGAGTTCGTAACTTTTTACATAATGAGCAAACACAATGATGTGTCTGTTGAGAAATTCTATTCGCACCCCCCTTCTTTTCTTAGGACCCAAACCAAATGAGTTTATTCCTCATTTATACCCATATTGACTTTGTACTCATTACTGAGATGCTCTGGACCATGAATGAAGGAAGCATGGTAATGAGTACAGATATTGATTTGGGTCTCTAGGCCTGCCCTCCTTGATGCCTTTTGGCTTTGATTTGGGGGCATGGTTCTACAACAAAACGTCCGTGTAGCTCCTCGGTTCTTGGAGGTTTAGGGGGGGCACTGTTTCAGTGGTATTCTGAGCGCAGCCACTTTGTGCATATTGCCAAAGGTTAGGTCTGTTTCTCAACCATCCCCGCCCATACCCCCAATGATTGGGGACTAGATGGGTTCTGTTATTGTTGTTGTTGTTGTATACCCATATTGACCCTAATTTTCTCAGTACCCACCTCTTTTCTTTCTATTTTTCAGGCACCACCAAACCCTCATCCCTCCCCTTTCAACGTCCATCACCACCACTCCTTCATCTTGAATCCTAATTCTACAAATAACCAATTCCATTACAGTTCCCGTTTCATGAAACTTCCAAATTCATAGAATTTGTCGAATAGTCGAAGAGTCAATCAGGCTCAAAGTGCCGAAACACCTTTTCGGATTTATAATTCCGGATTTACGATTCAGATCAATCACCACCCTTCCAGAGTTACGATTCCAAACACCTAAGGTCATCATGATTAAAAGTTGTTTGGATCTATAATCTCAAACAACCGTCTAAATATATATATGCCCTGCCCATAGCTTGACCTCAGCCTTGAACTACCTGCAGGGATGTCTTCCCTTCCTTGCAAAGCGAATCTTGCCAAGCAATGGAAGGAGAAAGGACTAAGACCTTCCTCGCACACAGACAGACCATCCTTAGCGAAGTGCCTCCTTACAATTTACTATCAACCAGATTTATAGTTCTGAACAATTAGCAGTGATGGCCTTCGTGATTTCGTCATGGTCTAGGGCCGCGACGGTGGTTGGTGATTTCGAATGGTGGTGATGGGAGGTGTAGGTGATGGTGATGGTAGGTGGTCATGTTTAGAGATGGGGTGGGGTGGGATGCAGGGGTGAGGGAGGATGGTGGTTATTGGAGGGAAGTGTGGAGAAGGAGAGGCTGCGGGAGGTGGAGGGGAGGAGGACAAGGTAGTGGTGGTGGTGGTAGCGGTGATGAAGGAGGAGGGGTGGGTACCGAGAAAAGGACAAAATAGTAAATTGACACATGAGGTGCAGGTACTGAGGAAAAGAAAGGGTGGGAACAAAATTACCGGTGTCTGTCTGTGGACCTTTCAATTAAGACAAAAATCAACCACTCTTGTGTCCATAACGATTGATTTCAGCACATTATTGCGGTTACTAGTCTACATATTGAACTGGTTCTGTACTATGGTAAGTTGATTTCTGAATCTATGCATATCCTCGTGTATCCAAGCGTGATCAGCAAAGGCGGCACAGACACTAAATGAATTCCGACTTATAGTACTAATTTCTGTACTAAAAATTTGCAATAACAGAATTTCACTACGTTTAAAAAAAAAAAAAATCGGAAATGAACCTTCATGAACTGCATAATGAATCCCCATTCTGTCTCAGCAACGACGACGAACATCGTGATCACAACCGCGTAGCACCGAAATATCCCATCAAATATCTACAACAATTCACACAACCAATTAATAACCTCAAATTCATCTATACAGAGAAACAAATACTATAATACACGCACAAAAGTCTACAGAAAGAGAGAGAAAATACATCGGATTGGTTTGTGAAAGCACGGACGGCGGAGAGAACGTTAGTGGCAATGCAAAGAAGGGCGGCGAACGCCGTTATGACACTGAAGACTCGACAGACGACCAAGAAAGGATCTGGCCTCGATCTGACACGGACGCCGTTGGCTCGTCGCTGCGAGTTCTCTCCCTCTACCACCTCGTCTCTCACCATTTTCACGCACTGTATCGACCAACAGAAGAAATCCTACCTCCAATTCTCTCTCTCTCTCTGTGTGTGTGTTTCTGTGGGAAGTTTTCGAGTGTGGGGAATTTAATTGGGGATTTTAAAAGTTGCGTTGAGCGGAGATTCTTCACCTGCTGGTCAAGCATTCCTTCCATTGGAGTATGTGGATATAGAAATGTAAACCGACACGGGGGGTCATGACTCATGGAATACAAATATGTTTCCCGTAAGATTTTATAGAAAATATCAGTGGAGTTTATAAGATTTTTCATTTTAGTACCTTGATTTTATGGGAAAATTAAGGTGTTAAAATGAATTTTTATTTTATTTTATGCGATTTTCTATAAAATGGTACAAGAAACAAGGTATTTAGTTGTTGCCTCAAGACTCTTCATCACACATTTCTACAAGAAGTTTTTTATTATAACTGCGTGGTCCGGATCCACTTGCGTACACCTCGACTAATCTCAGGATTTATGTACGTCTTGCGACATATATAGACCGGGCAAAGCCAATATCTCATTTCTATAAGAATGAGTAGTAAGCGTGTGGACCTCACAAAAATATATAGTAACGAGCAGAGTCGGAGCTATATTGGGCCGAGAAGCCCCGGACCCCACAAATTTTAGAATATTTATGAAAAATAATATCTAACTTTTTAGTATTATCGATATTGTTTATGTAATATTATGTACTTAACTTTTTATAATCTTAATTATTTTGCTTTGATTTTGTAAAAAATAGGTTATTTTACATTCTAAATTTCTAATTCCTTTCATGAGCAAAAAATTAGTATGTGAGTGTTGTCGTAGTAAATAGACCAGAGTGATTTATATTAGAAAGCAAAAATTCTTGTATATATTTGTCTCTTAATCCATCTGGTTATATCTCATTGCTTCCAAGGGAAAGAAAGCAAAAACTCTTTGGTATAATAACTTCACGCATTAAAAAATAAGTACTCCCTCCGTCCTATAGTGAATGTCCAAATTCACTATTCACTCCTCTCAAAAAATCATCTATATTTTTTAAGCTATGATGAGTTATATATGCAATATCGATCTTGTTTGATAGATCGTACTTAGTTTTATTAAACAAAATTTTTTAAATCGTAAAAAGTATTATAAAATACAAAATATAAATAATTTTTTTGGAGGTGTGAATAGTGATTTTAGACATCTATTTTGGGACGGAAGGAGTATGTTTATCAAGTCTATCCTCCTCGAACCAAAATCCTAGCTCCATCAATAAACATCATGGAATAATTACTTCATGCGAATAATGCTGAGCTGTGTTTGTACAGGTGGTCTGTACTTATCTGGCATATCCGGTGGTGGGTCGAGATGATAATATTGATTTTGATTGGTATGTTTTGATAATCTAGTAAACTACTACATATTACGTGGCGTTTTAGGTTTTTGCCGCGTGTTGGTTATTAAATTATATAGAACTCATCATCATAGAGTGAACTATGATATTGGCCCATAAACTTATGGATATGTCTACAAACACAAATTTAAAACACAAATGCTGACACAATCCGAAACTAGAAAGTTCCAGCATCATAGATTTAATACGGAGTTGTTGACGCAATCCGACATAACCTGAAACTGGAAAATTCTAGCATTATAAATTTTAAATACAAATGGTGATACATTAAATCGCATATGCTGACACAATCCGAAACCGGAAAGTTCTAGCGACACAAATTAAAAATTCAAATGCTGACACAATCCGAAACCGTCGGTTGCATATGTGTATGCTTGTGATGCATGTTTGTATATTTGCATCAGACGGTTTTTGATCTGTGTTTTAACTATGTGTTTCTATTTTTGCTGTAAACATAAGTCGAGTACCTCCTCCATCTCCATGTAACGAACGAACCACACTAACGTATATGGTGTCGTAGATTATGCCAAGAGTGTTGGTTATGAAATTTTATTAAAAGTTATCATGGTAGAAGGGGTAATGAGAAAATTATTTTAGTCCCTCTATCTATTTATAATCTTTTTAGGACTGTGTTTGAAGCTTATGATTTTTCTTTTTCTTTTTCTTTTTTCCCTTTTTCCCTTTTTTTCCAACCTCACAATGTAGTAGTAGTGCTATCTTTCTTTGCCACTAATGTCAAATTTGAAACTTCCCAAATGGCATGGCGGAGTATAACATTTTGTTTCTAAGTAGTGGCGGATCCAGAAATTTGCTAGATGAGGGTCACTCCTTCAGGACCAATGTTATACATTTCAAGGCCCTAGACGAGATTGTGTCAATTGTAATGTAAAACAATTCTTTAAAAGTGCAAGCAAAACAATTCACTATTCTTTTTGAATTGGTATTTACTGTGTCTATAATACACTCCAAATCGTTCATTATTGAGAATTTTCAGTAATCAAGTTAAAATCATGCTTATTGAATATATATCAGACATCAGTTAAGATATTTTTCCAAAATAAATTTATGTGAATATAACTTCTAATTCAAAGTTGCAAACTTTATTTTCTTAATTCTTTAAGCAATAAACATGTCTCGTAAAGAATACCAATTAATTTTGAAGAACCAAATTTTGTCGTGATTAATATTCTTGACAAATTTTACAAAGTGAAAGATTTTGATCTACAAAGATAGAGAGCTCAATGATTTTATGAACAAGATGCATGACATGATTAATATTAGTATTTTCGTAGTCAATAAGACTTAGCAAACAAAGATTTTGAGGGGATTCATCGTCTTTATTCCACCCATGTCATTTAATGTGGCGGTGACGTCACCTCACATATTCTATAATTGACATTCGAGATGATATGATTTCTCTAGATTAATGAAACTGCGTCATTTGAATACGTGGTTGAATTATTAATTACTTTGAATCTAAACGAAAGGGATTATATTGAACAAATAAGTAAACTTGAGAAAAGTGACACTATTTATTTTCTGGAAGCTAATGGTTTCGATAAAATACTACGTAATATTTTCAACATGTACAGCCCCTGTAATGGGCCAGGTAGTGAGAAATAAAAAGAAATGATTATGGTTTCGCTTTATGATATGAAAAGAAAAAAAAAATGTTACATTTTCTCACTATCTCATTTGGATAGACAAAATAAAAGAGAGAATGGACTCTCGTCTTTTCTTACCAATCTTGTTCGGCTAGACAAAATAAGAGAAGAGAAGAAAGTGTGTTTGCGTTTTTACAAAATTAACATTTTATATTTTTTCATGCTAAATGCATCAAGAAAGTCATATATCATTACATACCAATGGTTTGGGGGGGGGGGGGGGGGGGGACAGAGATGAAGTGAATGGAAGAGGAAAGAATGGTGAAAAATAAGAGGGAGATGACTGGTGTGTTGATACAAAAAGAATAATTGTGTACTTTTATAAATTAGGAGGGTTAATATTGGCAACTTAACAGGCTTTCATTATTCTTTTCTCACCAAATCTCATCAAAAGTGGTGAAGAATTCACGAGCACTACAAAATGAGCGGTTTTGGTCATCACCATGAGCATGGAATGGGCCCATAAAAACCAAAACTGGACAGGACCTGAGTTGGTATGCGAAAATACTAGTAATTCGAAGGCGGTTACTATCATCTACACCTGGCGCGTGTGAGAAATTAATTCTCCCCAACTAGGAAACTGGTTGACACTGCCTGACTCTTTCTGCATAATCTCCACCATGGTTGCAAGGTTTTCTTCAGGATCTAACTCTTTTTCTTGAGTTACAAGGTTTCCCCATCTTCTGTTTCATCCTCCATGGTTGTGTTCTTAGTTGAGCTGTCTGGTGATGTCTTCTGGCATGAGGATTCGGGCTTGTATTCCTCTGTTTTGGCTTTCTTGTTTGGTGTTGGTGGTTCTAGCTGCAGGAGTGGTGGATTTTCGGCTGGCTGTTCTGGTGCTGTGGCTTTGAAGATTGAGATGACATTGTATTTGCATTGCTCGATTCCTTTGTAGCTGTACATGTAGGCTTTGAGGTTGACACTGAATTCCTGTGGTGCAGTTAATTTCTGTAGCATGGCCATTGAGAGATGGACCAGATGGTTCTGTGTGATTTTGCTTTGTTTTGGCAATTGGAATAGAACTTTAGGACTACTTGGATAGACGAGGAAGCACTTCCTGTTCGCTTATGTCCAAAACCACTGGATCCCTGGGTAACAAAGAATGTAAAATCAAATAAGTGAGACGGTAGCAGTGATTAGTGAAGTGGGAGGAACCTATGCAGTTGTGAATGTCACGGAACATTATGTATTCAACTACTTAAAAAAAGGAATCCAACTATTTGCATGGTATGAGATCAACTGTTTTACAGAAATTGTGCATCGTTTACTTCTTATTTTGTTGTTTTTAGCAACATTGTATCCCTTCCTTCTTATGCTAGATCAGGTAGTAATCTTCTGGATATCACAGACACCGGATATACTACATAAATTTCTACATCTGCTTCGTACTATTGTTCCGCTCCAATAAGGAGTTTTACTGAATGCACCGCCATTAGATAAAAAAGCAAGAGTAAAGACTGCCAACACAATAAGTGTCTGCTCTCGGAAAACTTAAAATGCATCATTGTCTTCTACTATGACAATTGAACACTTTTAAGTATGAAAAAAGCAATGTTGCATCAAAACCAATGGGAACGATATATAAGCCACTGGTACTTGACCAATTCAACAGCTAACTACTGAATCGGGGATGCTTTGTATCTAATAGAAATCGCATGCCGCACAAAAATCAGTTGAGAGTTTCTTTTCTTTGGTACTAACTTTAAGAGCTTACTAAAGGTTTCAATATTTGCATGTGTATGCCTGAGAGAGAGAGAGAGAAAGAGAGAGACCTGCACAATATTTTCCCCTTCTCGGAAGAACTGATTTTGTCCATGCTTCCATCTGCTTGATCCCTGACCTTTCCACACCTGCGATACATAGATCGAGTATAAATCACATCTGAAGTAACTCAGCAAACTTTTAAGGCTGCATGTCAAACTAATCAAGTTATAAACTCCCTACAATTCTGAAGCTTTACTTCTCAAGTTTAGAGCCTTAACAAAGTAACATTTTATTTCCGTCTGTCTTCTTGTAAAGAGGGTAAATTACTCTTTTGAGGTGTTATGCTGGATTCCATCACATGTATAAACCATTTAAAACAAATTTCCCCAGTCCCATCTAATAAGCTTAGTTACTTCTTAGTTCTTGACAACTCTTCCTGTGCCCAGCAGAGAAAGTAGACTTCTAGGTAATACAAATTCATACATATCTGAGGATGATGCAAACTGGTTATCCGTTATCATTACCTGTGGGTAGAATATCCACAGCATACTGATACTGCCTAAGAAATTCAAAACAGCTGCCGTGCGTATGGGATGATTCAAATGCCTGGCATGGTGAAAGAACCAAAGTTTAGTATCACACAAACAAAACAAAACAAAACTGAAACAAATGGTAGCATAATGTGTCATCAAATAATTATGAGAGAGTGAATCAGAAAAAAAAATTATTAAAGCCAAAAACTCTAAATTGCAATACATAGCTGGACCCAGAATTATAATTGAACAATCAAAAAACGCTAGAAATTTCATATAAAACCAGAAATGAACATTGGAAAATGAACGAGCGGCTTATTAAATCGTGAAATCAGTAATGAGAATGTTTAACGAAGGGGGCAAAGAACTAACTACCTTATCAACATTGACAACTGGGGCATACTTATCAGTCTCTGTCTTTTCCTTATCAAGGAGAAAATACACTCTACCATCCACTTTAGAAGTCTCATGCCATGATTTTACAGCCGTCTCCATTGTTTCAACAAGAAAAGAGAAAATCTCTTTCCAAGATTCCTCAGCTCCATACTTCTCAGACTGCAAAAACAAAGATCAATTCAATTCTCGTCATGAAGGGTGGTATGATGTCAAATGCATTTCGCGGACTGCTAAAATAGAAATTCCGTATTTGGCAATAAGTTTTAGATGAAATTAGGTTCTTAGCTGGAAGCTAATATGCACCCTCTAGGATTCCCATATGGAACCAAAATTGTGTATTCTTGGCCAAGTATCTTCGAAAACAATCTCTTCCTCCTCCTGTCACGATCACTTTTCTGAATAGTAATCCTCATAATAACGGAGCGAAAGATTCAAATTAAATCCTTCAAGGTTCGTATGGCCTGATAGGCTATGTTGACGGCTTAATCCCGAACAAAAATAACGTACTGATGCTACTTTATTGCTTTTAATGTAGGATAACCTGAATAGAAGCTGTACTTAATGCTATTTAGATTTTGAGAACACTGAATGAAACAGCAACAAAAACTTAAAATAGAAAAGGAGATATTTCATCCATGTTATATTTACTTCCTATAAATAGCAATCCCATGTAAACTACACTATTAACATTTTGCAGTACCTGGATGGACTGCTGGCCATCTTGGTGGTAAACATATTTGAGCTCATTTTCATCCAAGGCGTCCCTTGCACATGCTCCAATGCCAAGAGCATAGAGTGCTGCATCTCTATTCATAAAATGCAAATATCAGCCTGAAGCAAACGATATACCGATGGACGTAATGATCTATGCACAGAAGTACTAACATCTACAATGAAATGGAGAGAATACAGATGTTCACTATCAGCTGTTTAACATAGGAGGATATGTTAGTGAAAATGGAAATGTTACAGGACTTACCTTTCAGTATACGTGTATGTTGTCTGCATCCCAATATCCAAATCCGAAGGAAATAAATTATAATTGGCCCCAGAAAATGGGACCGCGGAAGTCGAAAGCAGGAGGTTACTTTAGAATATGGCACCGCGGAAGTCGAAAGCAGGCCGGGTCAGTATCTTTGCCACAACTTCTGCTTTTGATTTTAGGGCAAAAAACAGTTTTACAGCTGCTTAAAAGTAAATTTTGAGAAGCGTCATTCTTTATGGTTTTGGATTCTGATTTCCAGAAGCAGTTTTTTTTGTAAAATCTGATGTTTTGGCAAACACACTTTCCATATCAACTGAGGTTCCAATCAAGAAACAAATCCCTCATTTGAACGAAAAGACAGTTTTTGAAAAGGGAGTAGTTCCATTTTCGGAACCGATAAGCCGAAACAATTATCAAGAATCTGAAAGTAAATCCCTAAGAAATTAAACCATGCAAAAAAAATTATCCAACACACAACAAAAACCGGAGCAATTCATACCTGGTTAAGCAGTCCCAACTCGAATTCGAACAACTATGCGACAAAGAGCAGCTCACAAACAAGCAATCCAGCTGTGGTCCGATTGCAGAGGAGGCTTTCCGGCCGCCGGCCGATCGTAAGGTGGCTCCTATGCGCTGCAGTCTCAGCCACCGCACTGCCGACGACGTCGTTCTAAGGGAAACGCGAGATGATATTACGTGGAAACCTGGTTTTGATTCAATAAATAAAAACCTATTTTAAGAGACACAAATTCATTAAGATCAATGTATACATTTCCTGAGAAATTTCAAGACATCCTTTACTTACTTGAGACTCAAGTATCTAGATCAATGATGACCGAATGACTTTTGCAATATCATTTAGATATTACCCTACTGGTAGTTTGGCTCTATAAAAGAAAAAGACATTCTCTCACACGAGGTCCTTCAAGGTGTTTACAAGGCATGAACATAACCAGATTCCTTGCACTTATATCCCTCTTGTTTCTTGTCCCTAAGTTTGTCTCAACCATGACAAAATCTAGTTTTTCGGTTCTATTCTTTTTTATTAACTTATTTTTCGTAGCAATCTGGTTGGGGGCTCTGAAATCTTCTATTCAAGATTGTGATTCATTCTCCTATCTTCCACCTTTAGTTCTGGAAAAAGAGTATCAATTACCAGAAGAATCGAAAGATGAAGAAAGCAATATTCGCGATGACGAGGATTTTCTCCCTTGTTTGGTATTCGTAGAATACGAAAGGGAAAAACCCTTGTTGCTCAATGTTCTGATGATGACGATGATGATGATGGTTTTCACAGGTACGATGGTTACGATGAGGATAATGAAGAAGATGGTGGTGGTGATGACGATGATGTGAGTACGAGTAGTGAAGATGAGGGTGAGGAGGATTTAAAGAGGAGGTTTGAAGAAAAGAGGAGGTTTGAGAAATTCATAGCTAAAACCAAGAAGAAATGGAAGGAGGAGTTGCCCAATGACATGTTACTTTGCATTGCAGCAGGTACATAGCAAAGGTACAGAAAAATGCAGGGCTTTTTGTCTTGCACACATATACAGAATACGTATGCGTGCGCGTATGGGTTATGGCTTTCCCTTTCTGTTTGTAACGGGGCAGGGAATTTCAATTCAATATCTGTATCACTTTGTACAGAAGCAGCTAAATACTAGGAAAGACATATAGTAAACTGCAAGGCTTTTGTCTTGAAATCATGTACAAAATACTTACATGTGGGTGTATAATAGGGGTGTTCTCTTTTCCTTTGTTTTTGTGTGGGGAGTAAGGGATTCCAAACCAGTGTCTGTATGTGTTCCTTTTTTTGTGGACAGTTGTAAGACTCAACCAAAGTGTATCCTCGTGTCACCAGAAATGAAAGCAGTATTTTTGTGTAGTTTATTTGATGCAGATCATGATTTTGTTATTTTCTCTGTCCAGTAGTTCCTGTAAAACCATAAACAATTATACGATTTCGTTGTCCGAACAGTGAGGTTAGAAGATATATTAAGCCCATAACGGATTTGTGACATTTATTATTTGTTTGATCTTTTGGAATGTAATACCCAATTATTAACTCTTTTCTTAGGGAGGTTGGTATTACCATGTTTTGGCCTTTTGGTCAAATCTGGCTAAGGATAACTTTTTTTTACATATTTTATGTTAGAAACTTTCTTGTTGTGATAAGACATGACTCTAAAACATGATGTATCTTGTTTTAGCTCCATGTTTTAATGAGTTACAAAAAATCAACTATTTTGAGCATGTTGGTAGGTAGCATGTATCTACTTGATTCTTGCCCAGAATGAGTAAAGAATGATATTGCTTTTCGTGATCATTACTGCGACTAGATTCTTCGAGAAATTACTACTTCACTGTCTCTCTATATGATTCCCTCCAGTTCATATTTCTCCAGAAATCCATGATGCAAATCCAGCCTGCAGGCAACCAAAGTATCTATTTGACGAAACTACCCTCGTCTACCAAAGTTATTACTAGTTTACTACCTACAAATCCTTAACCCAAAAACCCAACTACAATCATCGCCCCCACCGTCTCAATTTGCTATCTGTTTCTCCCATCCACCGCCTCCATGCAACCACGGTCCCGTACACATCATGCCATAATTTCGGCGCCCACATTTATGGCGGCTTCAAACATACGCCAACCAATTGGCTGCAGCCAACTGTTACGACTTTTGCAAGTTATGCTCCGGCAGAGACAAACTCATCACAGCCGCCTACATATACCTCATGCCCTAACCTTCTGCATTAGATTCATCATAAACCAAGTCGGCATCTTCGCAGAGACGCACAAAAACCTGGACCACGCTTGAATCAAGGTAATATTCTCTCCCTCCATTAGTAGTTGCAACATACATTTCTTCTCCTTTCTTTTATGAGGAAGATGGTTAAGTATAAAGCCTTGACTCCAAATAGTTTGAATTCTGTAAAGTGGTAATAACTAATAAGTATACACATGATGAAGTATTAAGGTAGGTCTGGCTTGCCCTCTAAATTGTGTGGACTAATATGTCTTAGGCCGCTTAGTATCTTTTTGTATCTCAAGGGACTACTCCATTGTGTAGCCTGAAAGGTATCTTCACAATGGTATAATCAAAATTGTAGTATGGTTTAATTAAACTTTAATCTAATGTTGCTTTAATCATGAGGCATCTTAATCAGTGTTTAAAGATTTCTGGGATATTTATATGATGTATTTGTCTTTTGTGCCTATAAATAAAGTAGAAGTTTCGTTACTTAGAGATGAACATATTCCTTCTTTTACTCCGTGAACATTAGGTATGAAAATGAGGCAGCCTTTAGTTTTGAGATGAAAAACCTATGTTTCCTGCTTGATTCAGTTGATGTTATAGACGAAACCTTTATAGAAGTTAGTTTTGTGGTTTCAAAAATCAAGTCATATGCTAGGCATTCGACGAATGACCCACAAAATATGGCTCTTGCGATAAACCCAAACGTGCCAGAGGCAAAGCGATTGGAGTCATGGTATTTTATTAACACTATTCTTTTGAATTCTTATATGGGTCATTACCCATCTTCGTAGGAAAATTGAAAATGCAGAATTTTTTACTAACTCATGGGCAGCCAATGGAAACTCATCAAGAATTCCATTGACCACAATCAAAGAAATATGTGAGGCTCCCACTAAGGTTTATATTAGCATCTCATGTAGCTCTCTACCATTACCAACCGTTGCACCGTAAGAGCGTAAATATTGGGTAATATTTATTTCTGCAGAGTGTAAATATTGGATAATTTTCATTTCTGCAGGAACAAGATTATCATATAAAAGCCTTTGTCACGCCATGCTACCACAAGAACAATGCCGGTTTATGTCTTGCAACATTTGTCATAAAAAGACCTATCAACCACTTGGTACGACGTTTACTTCTGGAAATTGTCATCTGCACAACATAACCGCGGGACCATGGTAAATTTAAGCTCGATATTAATGCTTTTCCCATTTGCTGGACCCCAACCATTGTTACTACACCAGTCTTAAATCTACGGCTCTTTCACCAGATTGGCTCATTCGAACTTCCTATATCTTTAAAAACCTGCTAATATGTTGTAATATTGTGTATTTGTCTTCCTTTACTACAGGAACAACTTGATCTAAGAGAGATGGTCAGTTGAAAGAACAACCACTGAATTCATCTTTCACGTGAAAGTAGCGCAGCTGAAAAATTCCCTTCGATTAAATATCATCAACGTTGAGGATGTTGAGTGATTTGCAGATTTTGTGTAACCGAATCCTGTGGTAGAGATTTATACCTACAGTAGTTTCATTTTTCTACGGTTAGTTTTTATCAAAAACATTGAGGAAGCTGAGTAATTTGCAGATTTTGTGTAACCAAATCCTGTGGTACAGATTTATATCTATAGTACTTTTGTTGGATCCCATAAGTATTACGTGACCGACCTCAATGCATGCTGTTTAGTTTTTACCAGAAATACTTTACGAGGCATTGGACATCAATAGTATATGGCGACCGACTACGCGGACGTGCCCGTCGCTAGTGATTGCATAAATTGAGAGATTCTGGAATGTTAAGAAAAGCAAATTCTCCTGCCAAAAACATAGATGATTTGGTATTCAGCTTCCTCTTTATTTACTTGTTTGGTCCATAAATCCTCTTATAAAAAAATTAAATAATAACGAAGAACTTCAGAACATGATCTGCGATCTCATATTTGCAATGAGAGGAAAAAGTAACCTGCAATTTGGTGTGAACTAAAGAAAGGGAAAACCATGCAAAGAAAATTATTCAACACACACAACAAAAACCAGAGCAATTCCATCAAAAAATTTCTATTAATTTCAGAGGAAGCAAAGTATAGATACCTGGTTATGCAGTCCCAACTCGAATTCGAACAACTATGCGACAAAGAGCAGGTCTCAAACAAGCCATCCAGCTGTGGTCCGATTGCAGAGGAGGCTTTCCGGCCGCCGGCCGATCGTAAGGTGGCCCCTATAGGCTGCAGTCTCAGCAACCGCACTGCCCACGACGTCGTTCTAAGGGAAACGCGAGATGATATTACGTGGAAACCAGGTTTTGATTCGGTAAATCCAAACCTATTTTAAGAAACATAAATTCATTAAGATCAAGTACTAATCCATTTTCAATTAATATGAAATTTTTACATGTTTTGTATTTGTCTACGTTCTACAATGTGAACATCTCAGATTTTTAAAAATCACTTAAATAGATAGAAATCATGCTTAAAGTCTCTAAAGAGTTGTTGATATGGAAATGATATGATTCTGTGTATCCAAGGCCAATTTAAGAAATAGAAATTCATTTAGATTAAGCACAAATATGTAATTTATTTACAAGATATTTGTACATCATATGTGTTATAATATTTCGACAATAAGAATGTCTCGAATCATTAAATAATGGTCGATATAGTTAGAAATCGTCATTGTAGCACTCCAATAGTTCTTAAGACCAAACGAGGTCGTTTTAGAGTCATGCCGCAGGTTGAACCTGCAGCATTAGGCCGAACGACGTCGTTTCAGAGTCATGCCACAGCTTGAACCTGCAGCATTAGGCCGAACGAGGTCGGTTCGGAGTCATGCCGCAGGTTGAACCTGCGGCGACGTGGAAAATGTGTTTTCTTTTTTTTTTTACAGAAAATACCGTCGTTTCTCTTTGCATCTATACCTCTGAACTGTGTCTCAGATGGCTATTTCGTCGATTTTGGGGTGTTTGTATCATCGATTCCTTCACACAACTGCAATCTTCGAGTCTGATTTCTTCACGATTCCCCTCGAGATCTCTCCTCTTGATTGATTCAGATTCGAATGCAGCTCAAAGGTAGGTACATAATTCATTGTATATGTGTATATATATAGACCTGTAAATATAGAGGGAGAAATGACTCCGTCCTCATCTCAGTCTCAGATGGTGGGCAATTTTCCGAAACGATCTCTCTGTTCTGATTGATTTTTGCTCGACTAGTAAGCCAAGTGATTTCTATCTGTAGATCTTTGTTTGATTCATGTCTATTCAATTTTGTGATTCAATTTTCAGAATCTAATTTCTTGGTTTTATTCTTTTTTTATTAACTTAATTTTCATAGCAATCTTCTATTCAATATTGTGATTCATTCTCCTACCTTCCACCTTTAGTTCTGGAAGAAGAGTAGTATCAATTACGAGGGGAATCGAAATACGAAGATTGCGATTTTGGCATGGCAACAACGGGGATTTTCTCCCTTGTTTGGTATTGGTAGAATAAAAAAGGGAAATACCGTTTTTTTGGCAATATTGTGATTCATTCTCTGTTTGATTCATGTCTATTCTGATCTTCTGATGATGACGATGGCGATGATGGTTTTCACGGGTACATGGTTACAATGAGGATAATGACGAAGATGGTGGTGGTGATGACGATGATGCGAGTAGTGAAGATGAGGGAGAGGAGGATTTAAAGAGGATGCTGGAAGAAAAGAAGAGGTTTGAGGAATTCATAGCCAAAACCCACAAGAAATGGAAGGAGGAGTTGCTCAATGACAAGTTACTTTGCATTGCAGCAGGTACATAGCAAAGGTACTTTGCTTTTTGTCTTGCACACGTATACAGAATATGTACATGTGTGTATGGGTTATCTCTTTCCCTTTCTTTTTGTATGGGTAGGGGATTGAGAGTTGAATATGCTGATTTTTTCAATCTCTGCCTCTGTTAAATGTTGAACTTTTGTTGCATTGAACTTGTACACAAGTGTCCTGAAATGAGAACCATAGTTTTAGCAACTTTTTGCTGTGCTTGTTTTTTATTATTATTATTTTTTTTTGTGTGTAGAGTTATGTTAGGAATTTTGGAATGCGATAGCCTAGCTCGTTCCTTGGGAGGTTGGTACTTGGTATCATCTTGTTTTGGCCCTTGGGCCAAACCAGGCTAGGGAGAACTGTTATTTACATATGTTTGTTAGAAATTTTCTAGTCTTATGACATGACGCTACCTGTTTTAGTACCATATTTTAACATGTTAAGAAAATCGACCTTGTTTTATTACCATATTTTGGTAGGTAGTATGTATCATCGTGATTCTTGCACAGAATTTGCATATAGAATGATGTTGCTTTTTGTTGTCATTGTTGCGAGTATGTTTTTTTTTTTTGGGTAAATCAGCTTGATATGAAAAGAGATTAACCGAATATACCGCCTACAAGGTGCATACCCCAGGAGTATATTCTTTAAGAAACCGCTAGAAACTAATTGCTACGTCTCTGTCTAGATTACTGCTTTTCTATCTATTCTTTTTGGTTTCCTCCAATTCATAGTTCTCCAGAAATCCATGATGCAAATCCAGCCTTCCGGAATGAAACTAAACCAACCAACCAAACTATGAATCTAGCAGCCGTCCATTTCAGTTGTTGAAACACAGTGCCTCAGTTTAACAAGACAGCCGTCTCTCTCTCTCTCTCTCTCTCTCTCTCTCTCTCTCTCTCTCTCTGTGTGTGTGTGTGTGTGTGTGTGTGTGTGTGTGTACGAAACTCATAAACTTCATCCACAGCTCAACAAGACAGCTGCACTGTATGAGAGAACATGACGCGATGACTCCTTTTTTAACCTTCCATAACGACAAAGGACGGTAGCCTCACACTCGGCTCCATTAGATGTGATATAATTTCAAGTACTTTATTGTTCGGTTTGTAACTGTGTATTCTCTCCAGTGGCCACATAAAACATATTTCAACCGTGGTCATGATCATGACGCTATCTTGGTTGTTTTAAGAGTTCATCCTTGTATCTTGTTGCAGGCATTCTGCTTTCATGCTGACAAGAGTATTAAGCGAACCTCAAATAGTCTGAGTTGGTCTTATTCAAAACTGCATTGCTCTTCCTACCACTGCACCCTTTTTGGACCATAGGAGAGCCATATTTCAGAAACTGAGGCCCATAATTGATGCAGCAGGTGCTGCAGGAGTTATAATTTTTTGCTTGCTGGTGAGTCATATCACGAGCATTACAGTTATCAGGAACTAATTCTCCTGTAAAATTTTGAGAATTCAGTAGTTTCATTATAATTCAAAATGCAGGAGACATGGACGATGCCATGTGCATTTTGTACTCGTGAATTTTGTACTCATGAGAAGAGATGCATGAATTCGCAGAGCCTGCTGATGAGGAATCAACAAAGTTTATTCGGGACCTTGCCAGGAACTATAATATGGTCTTAGTAAGTCCAATGCTTGAGAGGGATATGGAACGTTGAGAAACTCTTTGGAACTCTGCTGTAATTATTGGAAATCATAGTGATATAATTGGCAAGCATCAGGAGGTAAATGCAATACCTTGTGGTTTCATTTCATGCTGTTTTGGTTCATATTTGGCATTGAAATCATAATTACTGTTGCTTGTACAGAACCATATTCCTAGAGGTGGGAACTTCGGTGAAAGCAGATATTGTATGGAAGGAAACACCGGGCATCCTGTGTTTGAGACAGCTTATGGAAAGATAGCTGTTAACATTTGTTACGGGAGGCACCATTCTCTGAATTGCTTGGCTTTTGGCTTAAATGGTGCTGACTGCTGAGATTGTTCCATCCATCTGCTACTGTTGATAAACAAAGCGAAACAATGTGGCCCATCGAGGTTTCCCTTTGTTCATTCTGTATTAAGGGTCATGTGCTCCTATTTAATCAATACATTCTCGAGTCTCTTGTTTTTTCTTAATAGAAAGTTCGTGCATCCAGTTTTCTTTGGTGCCAACTGTTAAGGTGTGAGACAGTTTAGAACGTAGAGCAGTTGGTGTCCAATTGCAAAAAGAATTCATCGCAAGATCATTCTTTGTCCATCTAGTACTAATGTTCCAAGTGAGTGTATCTTGAACCGGCTCTATAGAATATACATCAGTTATCGATTCCGTTTCAATTTATGGACTACAACCCGTGGAGAAATAACTCGAATGAGGAGATGAGTCACTCTTAGCAAGTATTGTAGCAGTGGGCTTGGCTGAGACAAGATGGTTATCAAGAGCCTGTGAGATGTTTACATGCAATATCAAGATATCTTATGGTCAAACCTAAAATGAACTTTCCAACAGCAAAACTACAATGAGCAATAAAATGGATTGGTTTGGATATGTGCTCCACTGCTATTGCTTGTGAAGATCTACAGTTTCAAATGGATGACTTGAGCAGGTATATAAAGAAAACGAAGATTGCGGTGCAGGGCAACTATTTCTTTTTCTTACTTCTTTGAGACGATCCTAATTCTTCCGACTAGAGACTACTACCGACTTAATAACTTCGAAAGGTCTTTAAAGACACCATACTCGATGTCTCCGAGGCCTTCTAACCTTTTCTTTCTCTTAAACCTTGAACCCGGATCGGATTTGTAACACTAATCCCGTAAAAAATACTATTTTTTAAAATCACCGATAACATTAGCCATGTAAAAAATTACGTTCATCGGATGTTACTTCATATGTTATTGAAACACATAAATGTTGCGGAAAAATATAGATCTCTTTTTCACAATATTTGCAGTATTAACATATTCTGAAAACATACTCCTATTTATCAATATCAAATAAAAATATTTTTAAAACGTAGTTAATGTTCCTTAATCATTCCAGAAAGTAGGGATTTTGAACCTGAAACTGGATCAGAAAATAACACAAATGACTTGTGCATGACGAGGATCCTTAAAATCATATCCATTTCTGAGACTCGTCAATAACACGAGGAGCAAAGGTCGTGAGATGAGGGTCCCACAAGTTACCAACTACGTAAAGTATTCATACTCTCTTGTCTCCACATACACGCAGGGAAGAAGAAGAAGAAGATGGAGATAAACGAAGATGAGATTGGAATGAAAAATGGTAAATCAAAAGCAACAACAACACCGGATTCCTCCTCCACCTCCAACGACGGTTCTATTGGTGGATTCGAATCTCTCCACCGCCTCCTTTCCGCTTCCCTCCCTCCTCAAGTTTTCCAGGTTACCTCCCTCCCTCTCTCTCTCTCTCCAATCTGCTGTTTCTTTGTAATACCCAATAATCTCTTCTTCTTTCCTCAATTTTAAAGGATTGATCTCAAAAATTGGACTTAGTTGCAATAATTCAGAATCTGGTAACCAACTTCCATATTCAGATGATCGTAGTTGTGATTTAGTAATTGGAACCCTAAGAGTATGAGATGTTCATAAATGAGAATTAAATTAAGCTCTAATGTAATCTTTTGCAATTGTGATCGAAGTTGATTTTGATTTACAGG
The DNA here is from genome assembly GCA_036023075.1 of Gaultheria prostrata. NCBI lineage: Eukaryota > Viridiplantae > Streptophyta > Magnoliopsida > Ericales > Ericaceae > Gaultheria > Gaultheria prostrata. The sequence goes on from JAXBDA010003590.1 coordinate 29,286, forward strand.
GGAAAAAAAGAGATATCGAAAGAACGTCTATGGAACAGTTTAATTTGATTCAGCCAATTCTCTTGATTGTGAAATATCAAAGAGAGATAGGAACATTGTCAAATCCGTGGTCTTTTTCATGCTCGATCGTGTGTTGTATGTAATAAACCCATTTTGTCTTTTTATTATGAGGGACAAAGAAGTTATTTTCTCTTAGTATAATCCATGGTTTCGTGAATTAATTTCAATGGTTTGGTAGCGTGCTTTTCCTCTTTCCCCCTACTCCCGTATACTCTAAATTGCCAACTTCTGAATGAGGCATTAGTCTTTTGACTCTTTGCTCACAGTGGCAGTTTTTTGAAAAGTAAGGCGTGAGTTTGATTTGAAATTACCCAGTTTGTAAGTCCATAAAATTGATAAACAAAATGAACACAAACTATTTTTGTGGGATTTTTAGCAAAAAAGTGATGTTCCTCTTCGTTTGTGATATTCACAGAGGCTATCCATGACAATCAAGACTGCTAGTTTTAGATTTAGTTTTAGTTTTAGTTTGTGATATTCACTTATCTGCACCCATTAGTCTATGTGTTTCAACTTGAGACTTTTATTGAAGCATTTGCAGATTCAATTTTCTCATTTTCAAATTGATTGTTCTCTAGCAGCTTTACTGGTACTCCTACTGAAAATACTCAGAATGGCCTGACAGCAGAATATGTGTAATTGTGTTTCCCAGGAAGTTGAGCGAGTACTTTTGGGATTTAATTGTGGAAGAGCAGTTGAACCCATTAGTCTCCCTGACCCTGTCAAAGCTCTCTCTGCAAAGCATGATTTTGATCTCCAGGTAGGTAATTCTATTGTCTTATGGTAAAATTTGGAGATTTCGGAAATACATGGAAAACGCTACATATCAACTTTTAGGTAGTATGGTTCAAGAATCAATTTGAAGTGGTAAACTCCCACAGCAATACTCGACAAGCTACTAGGGCTACGTGGACATTCCATGGAGTGCTAATGCAAAGGAGTAGTTGATAACTTGATATAGCATTTATTCAGTGAATTGCTTGCAGAAGCTGGATTCTTTATGCTATTGCTTATCCATCTTCTGTTAATTATGAAATCCACGCATTCAATCCTCTTTGTTTTCGTGTTGTGACTGTTGTGAGAAAGAATTGATTAACAAATGGACGACTTCTAGGATATGATATGATGGTATCTATACACTGTAGTTCGAAACCTGAACAAACAAATGATCAGTTAACCATCATTCTTGGAAAGATATGTGTTTAGTTAGGATGGGTGGTGACTTGGATGTATAATCCTGCATGTACATATTTGGCACTTATAGTCATTCCTTACATGCAAGCTTTTTCACTCTTTGGTTTCCTGTAGTTGTGTCAGGCCTTGGTGGGCCTTCTGAACATATTGTCTTCTTGGACTTTTGTCATCACTTTTTAATTCTTTCTGACTTCCTAAAACGAAAATTGGAAAAGGATGCTTCTTGTAAGTGAATGAGAAAATGACGCTCAAATGTCATTATTAGCTGCACCATATGAGAGAATATCGCCAGTGATTTTGAACCTTCCACGACAACTGAGGAAAGTAGGCTCGGACTTGTCTTTTACTCTGTTGGCAACATTCATTAGATCTGATTTAATTTCAGAGGGACAGAAATTTTTATTTCTCAGCCATGCTTATCTTGGTTATTCTAGAAGTTCATCTTTATATCTTTTTGCAGGCATTCTGCTTTCATGCTGACAAGGAATTACTAAGACCACCTCGAATAGTCAGGGTTGGTCTTATTCAAAACTCCATTGCTCTTCCAACCACTGCTCCCTTTTTGGACCAAAAGAGGGCCATATTTCTGAAACTGAAGCCCATAATTGATGCAGCAGGTGCTGCGGGAGTCAATATTTTATGCTTGCAAGTGAGTCATAGCACGAGGATTACAGTTATCAGGAATGAATTTTCCCGTCAAATTTTGGGAACTGAGTATTTTCTTTGTAATTTAAAATGCAGGAGGCATGGACGATGCCATTTGCCTTTTGTACTCGTGAAAAGAGATGGTGTGAATTCGCAGAGCCTGTTGACGGAGAATCAACACAGTTTATGCAGGATCTTGCCAGGAAATATAACATGGTCATTATAAGTCCAATTCTTGAGAGGGATGTGAAACATGGAGAGACTCTTTGGAACACTGCTGTAGTTATTGGAAATCATGGTAATATAATAGGCAAGCATCGGAAGGTAAATACAATAGCTAGAAGTTTCAATTTCGTGCTCTTTTTTCCCAAATAAAAAATAAAAAATGGTGTTGAAATTATAACTGCGCTTTCATGTGACAGAACCATATTCCTAGAGTAGGGGACTTCAATGAGAGCACATATTACATGGAGGGAAACACTGGGCATCCTGTGTTTGAGACAGCTTATGGAAAGATTGCTGTTAACATTTGTTATGGGAGACACCATCCTCTGAATTGGTTGGCTTTCGGCTTAAATGGTGCTGAGATTGTCTTTAACCCTTCTGCTACTGTCGGTGAACTCAGTGAACCAATGTGGCCCATTGAGGTTTTCCTTTGCTCATTCTCTGTTAAGGGTTATTTGTTCTTGACTAATAGGAACTGCTTGCCTTGAAATTTTCGTTTGTGCTAAGCTGTGAGCACATTTTAAAAGGCAGAGTTTTTCGTTTACATTTGCAAAATGGATTCATTTATTCATCCCAATATCATCTTCTTGGGATGTGATTCATAAGTAACTCGTTACTGTAATTTTGATTAATTTCCAAAAGAAATGCTAATTGGAACATGGTACAGTTGTAGCTGGTTGTTTTGTTGTTATCCTTATTGTAATACCAAATCACTGATCATACCATACATTTGTGGTTTTATGGCCGTTCAATTTCCAGCATTCTTCATGTTTTACCGTCAATGTTCTTGAACTGATTTGTGCTGAATAATTTTCCAGGCTCGTAATGCTGCAATAGCAAATAGTTACTTTATTGCGTCAATCAATCGCGTTGGAACCGAGATATTTCCAAACCCATTCACTTCAGGTGATGGGAAGCCTCAGCATGCAGATTTTGGGCATTTCTATGGATCTAGTCATTTTTCAGCACCAGATGCTTCCTGTACACCATCTCTATCGCGTTACAGGGATGGGTTGATTATATCAGACATGGATCTCAACCTTTGTAGGCAGCTGAAAGATAAGTGGGGATTCCGAATGACTGCTCGATACGAGTTGTATGCCGACTTGCTTTCCCGTTATGTCCAGCCAGACTTTGAGCCCCAAGTGACAGCCGATCCCTTGTTACATAAGTAACCTATTCTTAAGTTCCAAGTGGAAGTATCTTCAACCTGAAACAATTAATGAAAACTCTGCAACTGATGGTCTCTTGAATCATGTGTAAAAATATTGTTTGTTCAATTGTTTTGCTTATGGCTCTATGGAATCTACATCAGCTATCGATTCCGTTTCAATTTCTCGATTATGAGTTGCGCTGATAACGGAGTTTACTGCGCAGACAATCTATTTCCTACTTCTTTGAGAGCCCTAATTCTTACAACTACTACTATGTGACTAATCTTCGGAGTGTCTTATACCAAACTCGATGTCTCCGAGGCCTTTCATTAGATCTGCCGGACCAGATTAACCACACACTAGTCACGTAATAAAATTTTTAATAATCACGGATAACATTAGCCTTGTAAAAAATTATGTTCATTGAACGTTTACGTCCATCGAATTTCAATTGATATGTTATTAAACCACATAAATGTTGCGAAAAAATATTACTATAATTCTGCGTTTTTGAAACTCTCTCTGGTTTTTACAATATTTGGAATACAAATTTATTCTACTTAACTTTCTTAATCATCAATTCTTAAAAGTAAACACTGTGATCCTTAAACTGAATCAGAAAAGAAAACGAACGACTTGTACATGACGAAGAATCCCCGTCCTTAAATGATACTAGCCCAAGGCACGTGCTCAGTGCTCTGCATGCGCTCGATATTTGTCACCACACCACATATCTGTCATTACATTTTACATCATAAGGCAAAAGGACATAGGAATATGACAGGTCCCACAAACAAAGTTTGAATATTCGTGTACTAACTAAATACAGAAGGATTTGTGTTTTGAGGTAGTTAAATCGATTTTGGGTTCTGCAAACTGACATGCAAAAATCGCTTTCCCGCTTTTCTTAGAGGTACATATTGATTCTGAGACTTGTGAACTAGGTTATCAAACAGTCCAGGCTCCAGACAAGAGAAGAAGAAGATGGAGATAAACGAAGATGAGATTGGAATGGAAAATGGTAAATCAAAAGCAACAAAAACAGAAGAGAATTCCTCCTCCAACTCCTACGGCGGTTCGATTGGTGGCTTCGAATCTCTCCACCGCCTCCTTTCCGCTTCCCTCCCTCCCCATGTTTTCCAGGTTCTCTCTCTCTCTCTC
>JAXBDA010003591.1:0-33719 GCA_036023075.1 Gaultheria prostrata
AAGAAAAGGTAGAACCTCAGAGAGCCTAACAAAGCACACATCAGGAACAGATCCTAGAAAATAAGCCTAGACAAGAGGGTTAGCGTCCATCATCTATGAATCCGTCATGCGTACCTCCTCAACTGTCGCTGAATCTAGTCAGGCCCGGCCCTGAGATTTCCGGGGCCCTAAGCAAAATTTGATAATGGGGCCCCTAAAGTTTTTATATATAATAGTTGTTCTAATTGAAACAATGTAAAGCCATTTGGCTCGGTGGTTATTGGCTTGAACATGGGACTCATCGCACCCTTAGGTCGCGAGTTCGACCACTTAAGCAGGCGGCTTGAAGCCTTTTTTTTGTAAAAGGTGGGAAAAATTCTCTCTCTCTCTCCTCTAACTTTTTTTAGTAACATTTGTTTTTTCTCTCTACCTATATCTCCCCTCAAATATTTTAATATGTGAAGATTTGCTGACACCTCCACGACAGTGTTGTGCGGTACAAACTCCGCCGCACAGTACTGTCCTCTATGGAGAAACATTTTCATATCTTATTTCTTTTGGCTAGATCAGTGCCACAAAGGTGTAAGGTACCATTTGATATTTTATATATTGGAAAAGATCTCTACTCTTGTTTTCTTTCAAAATTCGTTGGTTTTACACTCTCCATAAAAACGACAGTGCCACACGGTACTGTTTTTAAACTCAAAGTTCCAAAATCTGTTTTTTCTTGGGCAGTAGGTATCTCTTTCTTAATATTTCTCTTGTTTATCATTTATGTTTACGTTTATTTCTATTATGTGTTGTTTACGTGAATAAAGTTTAGCAATAAAAGGTTTTCTAAAATCCCACAAAAGATTTAGTAAAGACTGATTTTCTATCGGGTGAGTGGGGTGCCTTAACAACCTTCCTCACTCGTAACCTGGCTCCCGAACCTAGAATACTTTGTTTTCAAATAGACCAAATCTTTTTCCAAATCAGAGGCACAAGAGTCATTCTTTTTCAAACGCTTTTAAACGGTTTCTCGGGTATTAAATCCTTTTTGAAAGGCATGCAAATGTTAATGCCAAAACTCCAATGCATAAAATGGTTGTACTTATGTGCAATGTACATGCCTTTTGCATTGGAGTTTTGGCACAATCAAAAACAATTTTGGCATTATCAGTACCCTTTTGAAAATAAAAACCCGGGTGGCGACTCTAAACCCTCTTTTTCAACCAAAGTGGTACCGTCCACAGTTACTTTCTTGCCAAATGAACAAACAAATTTTGATGTTACAAGAAAAATCATTTGTCAAGTGAACACTCACATGAAAGTAAGTTTTCCTTTCTTTTACTTCACTTCATTTCACTCTTCTTGGAATTAACTTTCTCACATAGCATTCTTGACAATTGAACAGAGCCTTAGTGTTTGCCTATCCCTATTCCTCATGAATTAGGCTTTCTTTTGGAGAAAAACTGTGGATGAAGTTAGATGGGAATACTCTCCAACATTTGGGGCGTGTTTGATAGCGGGTTTCGACGGTGGGATAGGATTACTAAGGAGGTGGCGGATTTAGAATGTCTGTTTGGCTGGATTTTTTTGGGGAGGATTAGGACTCCCAAGGGACTGCCAATCCCCCAAACCAATGGGATTACCCATACCAGGGGAGGTGTTATTGCTAATCCCATCCGGAGGGATTGAAAGTGGGAAGAAATTGATGCCCTCACATTGGCTGGATTTGTATGCATTTCATGTTCTATGTTTACTGATGTATATGTAGAGTTGAATGAAACTATGGGGATATTTATATATACAAATGATAACTGTTTGTAGTTATGGTGGGTATTTTTATTTTTATTTTTTTGGATAGCTCGAAAGTAGAGAATAACTTCTGACATGATGAAGAAAAATAAAATGCAAATAGATTTAACGTAAAAAAAAGAAAAGAAAAGATGGTAATACCAGGGAAGGCACAACATTTTTCAAAAAATAGGATTAATGTTATGTACCATTTTTATAGTATAATAGTTTTGCACAAGGGCAAAAATGGGAATTGATACTTGTAGTCCAATCCTATCCTATGTAAAACAAACATGTTAGATAACAATTCTATCTCCTAATCCGGTGTAAAACAAACATGCAAATTATCAATCCTACCTCATTATCAATCCCACCTCTTTACCAATCCCAATCCCAATCCTAATCCCACCTCATTACCAATCATCTCATACATATAACAGTTATCCTTATCTGGATGTATGTACCACACATGGAGGGAAAGGAACACAAAGGGTGGAACCAGGAATCTAATCTATCATGGGTTAATTTAAACTTGTACATATATACGTAAAAGTTCAAAAGTACACAACAGAAAATTGCAAAAAAAAAAAACGTTCATTATTAAAATTGTACCCTATGATATTTTCGAGAGTAGAATTCATCTATTATTGAATCTGAGTCGATATCTTCGACAAGTTCTCTTAAAAAATGAAGATAATCATAGAACCTGCTAGAAAATCATCCCCCATTTTGTTACGAAGATTAATTTTCACATGCTTTACAATTAAAAATGATCTTTCAGTTTTCACATTGGAATGAGAAGGGGTATCCCTTATTGATACATCAACTATTGGTTTGAAATAGCAACGAAAGAGTTATTCTTCCTTTTTTTTTTTTTTGGTTCCATTACTTAACTTTAAAAGGGTAGGATTGTAAGAACTCATATTTTATACTAATTTAAGCACACAAGCCAGTACTCCGCATCAACTAAATAAGTATAAATCTAAGAACACTAGCCAATGCTCTGGATTTAACAACATAAGTACAAATTTAAGCACACCAGCCAGTATTTTTTTTCTTCAAAAGAAGACATTAGGTTGGGTTATGTTTGGACCAAGGGTTAACATGAATTGGGCTACACGCAAAAATGAGCTAGGCTAAAATTTATTGAGCTAAAATTTTACTAAATTATATGATTTTTTTTCCCACCTGGGCTTTAGAGCCTCCAGCACCACTACATACCTAGAAAATACACTTAAAATTTGAAAATCAATGGCCCAAATTCACATGGAGTGAATCTGGACCATTAATTTTTATTTTCTGAGTAAATTCTGAGTGCACTTTTAGATTTTCTGATAGAGCCTCTTCATTGTTCCGCCATTTAAGCGGTAAGATGTGTTTAGACCCGAAATTTACTCCGTGGAATCCGCATTTCACAGCCACTCGTCTATAAGACTCTGTGGAAGCGGATCTGCTGTCCCGAAAATCTTGTCACAACTCCCTGTCCTGTTCATCCGAGCCATCCATGAGCAATCGAGGGCTTGGATTCGCAGATGAATATGGATGACTCAAATTTGTTTGGAGTGATATGAAATCTAAGCCCTCAATTGTTTGGATGAACAACTCGGATGCACAGGACACAGAGTTTGAGACAGCGGATCCGCTACTCTGTACACCTCTGTGTCATAAATAATCTATTTGCAATTTTGATCTTACCCAAAAGAGCCTTCTCTGCCGGCCACCTGTCTCATTTTCTATTTTGTGATGTTTGTTTGATTCTTCTGACTCTTTTTACCTGAACCTTCTCCAGGTACCTCGCTCCCTATGTTAAATTGAGTGATTCATATAAACCTGGATCCAATCTACGTTGTCATGTTTTAATTTGACGTGATCGTTTTTGGATGATTTTATTTTTGCTCAGTTTTTTGGATGATTTTTAATTAGTGTGATTAAAGCCTCTCTTCAAGAGAAACTAATATACACAAAATCGAAATGAAATTGATTTTGGCCTAATAAGCCATTTTAACTTATCTTTTGTACTTACTTATTTATTTATTTTTATTTGTTAGTTTTGTATCAAATTTTTGTATATTATTGCTTCACCTCGACAAGAGGAATCAAAAAAGTAAAACTTTAGGATTAATTATTTTTAAATAAAATAAAAAATAAGTTCAGAAATCTATCGTTTTGACTTATTTAAGTTTTTATTTCAAAAATTTGAGCTTTGATCATAATCTTTTTACTTTTTTAGTTTCTCTCTGCAAGACAAACTAATATAGAGAGACTAATATACACAAAATCGTAATGAAAAACTAACAAAAAAAAAAAACAAATAAAGATTAAAAAAAATAAATTATGTGACTTATTAAGGGGTGATTTGGCAAAAAAAAATAAACTTGTTTTTTGGTTTATTTGGGGGAATAAACCGGAATAAATCACAGTGGTTTGACAAAAAAACAGGAGTTGTTTTTTGGGGGGAATAAACCGAAATAAACCACAGTGATTTGGCAAATAAACCACATGAGTTCTCTTTAAACAGTGGAATAAACCACAATTTGAACCAAAGGAGTTTTTTGGTTTATTGCTACATAAACCAATAAACCAAAAAACAAGTTTATTTTTTTTTGCCAAATCACCCCTAAGCCATCAGCCATGCCACCTGGATTATGACCTTCTAGAAGATCCATCTCAAGCAACCTACAAGGCTGGACTATTTCGTCACCCAGATTAAATTATCTTTGACCCAACCTAAAATGTCTGCATGCAACCTACCCCTATCAGTCGGTACATTTCGAGTGGTCCTTTTTTGGTGATTTGAGCCATCAAATGGTTTATTTTTGTCTTGATCCTTTACTAGTCTTTTGAATCTTTGGGAAAATTTCTTCTTCTATAAATGAGTTGAACCTTTTAGTCGGAATTACCTCCATCGTGAACCCGATCAGCAGTCCCTCTCCAGTGGACCCTGTGATCTGAGTAGTATAATGGCTGGCAAGGATGTGTATATACCTTGTCGCACCAATAACATCCCGGGAGCCCTTGATTCTCACAGGGTTTTTTCCGGACAGCTTCCTGCAACCAATTTGTCCTTCCGGCAGCTATCTGCCAATAATTTCTCCTTCCCGGAGCTTTCTGCGACAAATTTTTCTGCCAATAATTTGTCCGTCCACTTCCCGGAGTCTGCGACAAGTTTTTCTGCCAATAATTTGTCCTTCCCGGAGCTTTCTGCGACAAATCAATACGTGCCGGATTATTCTGCAAATAATTTGGGCGGTGGGCAAACTCCTCCCCCTCTCTTATGATGTTATGTTTGTTATCTTTATTATTCACTTTTTATGAACATATGATTTATTGATTTAGATGTGTGGGACTTGGGGATTAATGAACTCGGGTTCAATCTCGCTCCAGATGTGTGGGACTTGGGGATTAATGAACTCGGGTCCAATCTTGCTCCCAATTCCGGTATTTCTTTTATCACTATTATTATTATTATTTTTTGGTCTCAATGGCCAATTTTTGCTGTTCTAAAATTATTGTCCTAGTTGGAAAATAATGGGCAAATAGTGGGATATTTACTCTTTCAACTGAACAAGAATGCTCCTTAGTGTACAAGTGCTTATAATCAATAAAGTTACATTTACTTGTTGCGTTCAACTCTCATTGCCAACGACCGTCTTCAAAATGTGTTTACAGATCAAGATTCGGTCTCACCTGCATTAGGAGGGCCAGATACAATTTATAGTCCTAACATGAACTGTAGATAGCTATTAAAATGTTTTCTTTTCTTTGCTTTGACTAGTTAGTTCTCGTCATATTGAAACAGATAATACCTTGGAGGCGCTCACACATATCTCGCAATCGTTACCTATTAGTCCTAAAGAAGCTATTGGAGTTCAAAATGAGAACAATCGATCTGAGTCAGCTCAAATATTACAAATTGGAGAGGTGATGCCTGTGGATTCATCGGCGCAGAAACCAATTGGTGAGAACAAGGGAAAAAGAACCGGACGAACTAAGATAGATATTCCCCTTGAGGATATGCTGCAATATGACACAGTAAAAGAGGCTGCATTTTATCTGGGCGGTAAGCGTACATTTTCAGAAACTGAAATATAGAGGCTTTTTTAAAGAAGTTTCATGAAATTTGTGTGTGAACATATATCTGCGTATAGCATTTTCCCCAGACTATGTTTGTTGCTTGTAATACAGCAAGGGGGAAGTAGTTTCATTTATATGAATTAATCTCCTTTCGCAGTTAGCGAGAGTACAGTGGACCGTCTGATCAAAAAACACACGAAAAAGACATGGTCCGAAGCTAAAAGAAGCGAAGTTGCCGGCAAGCGTGTATGCAAGAAAGGAAGGATCAAAGATAAGAATTCTGTGCTCGTAAAAGTGGCGTATGAAGGGACAAAAAGATCATTTGAGATGCCTCGGACATCGAAACTGGGACAGTTGCATTCACTTGTGGAAACTAGTCTGAAACTAAAAGGTGGAACTTATGATACCCAGTACTTTGATGGGGCCGAATACGTTTCCATGACCTGTGATGCTAATTTGCACTGTTGTTTTGCCTATGCTCCTAGATCGCCACGTAGCAACTCCATCTTGCTAAACCTTAAATCTCTTGGTTGAGGAATTGATCAAATACATTGTTATACAAGGGATAAAAGTGTCAAACGGACCAGGTTGGCACATACACGGCACGGCACGAGCACGAGCACGGTTGAATTTCTCATGTATTTGAAGTTTTATGCTATCAGACTTTTAACCTTCCAAGTCATCAAAAAAGAAAGTAGTTGCGAGTTTCTAGCTCCTATATACTGCCGTACAAGGCATGCCATTAGAACTTCTGCTGTCATTTTGCAAAATGTTCAATACAATGTACTGTATGTTTGATTTGTAATACTTTTCTGTGGAGTCCCTTGCTTTCAGTCTTGAATTTCAGATGCCAATATTGCTTAGTCTTTTTATATTGAAGGTACCATGTGATATACCCATCAACGCTTAAACATAGACTTAGTGCAAGGCTTGTACAGAGAAGCCAACACTCTGAACAAAAGGAAATATGAGAAATTTTGAAAAATTAAATGATGCTCACATATTACTCTGATGTAGCTTAAAATACGGTCTTATTCAATAATCTGAGTCATCTTTTATAAACCTCGATTTGATGGTAATAATCTCAATCTGTCTTTTTCAAAGCTTGATTGAAAATCATATCCTTGAAAAATTTGAGTTAATTGGACAACCATTAAGTCTTGGTCAAATTGGACCGATGAAGCGATGTTTATCCCCTCCCAGAATGAGGCTCTTGAACCTGTCCATCGGATTTTCTAGATGATCACAGCTACGACCGATCACCGGCAAAAAGAACTACGGACACCTGTGTGATGCTGGACAATAACCCTCCGATACCTTACTATGTAGAGGTCAAATGGGCCGTACCGTGCCAGCATGGCCCATTTAATTTCGTGTCAACCGTCCTTCATGTTGTGTCGTGCCAGCCCATTTACTAAATCGTGTCGTGCCATGCCATTTTTTAATTGTGCCGTGTCATGTCGTGCCCGTGCTGACACATCTCCGAGTTTCTTCGAATTTTTGTTGTATAATCTTGCCGAGTTTCATCTTTTATATATACTCCTATATAACTATAGCTATAATTTTTTGAACAAACATCAATATGCATTTAATCGAATGAAAAATATCATTAAAAAAATAAAAATTTGGTCCTGATCGATAAGCTTTCTAAACTCGATCGAGAAGAAACTTTACACTATTGACTTAATCAAAGCATCCTGAATGAGCTTTCTTGAACAGATAAATAAAAGAGTGATTTGGTAAGTTAGTAAAGATGTAGAAAAGTAGATAAAGAGGGCTCAAGGTTTCTTCGGAGAGAGAATGTCATACCTAATAGGTGAATGGAGGTGTATTTATACAGGCATGAGGGTAGAGTCCTGTTAGAACTAGATTCTAGGGGCGATGATGTGGATAAGGATGGCACCAATCGGGTCCAATGGCCAGAGCCTTCCTAGGTAGGAGTTAGAATTTCTCAGAGGACTTATGGAGATTGAGATGGTTTAGGAGAGTCCTAGCGCACCTGACTATCCCGTTCATCTTGTAACAATTCACCATCTCTCATTTTCATATTCCTGAAATCTCTTCTCAAAGATTGAAGTTTGATGGCTCTTACCTTCAAGTTGCCCCTATACTCCTTTTGAAGAATATCGATCCCAAGCATCCTTTTCCTTGGTCTCATTGATTTTATCCAAAACTCCTTGTTGAATCATTGTGAGGGCTTTTGCATCCTTTCTTTTATGTGCTTTCAATATTTGCTTTTGGGCATCCGTAAAACTATCGACATTTTCTAGATCTTCATACCCATCTTCTACATACTCCCACAAATCATTTGAAATAAGTTGGGTTTTCATTTTTACACACCAAAAATCATAATTCTCATCGTCAAATTGGGGACACGGAGGTTGTTTTGATTGCTTGAACCCGCCATCTTCTTTGGCAGCAGGATTTGTTTTACCATCCCAAATCTTCACGCCCAGTTATTGTCGTCGAACGGAGCTTTGATACCAGTCTGTTGACTGAGATTAGCCTAACTCCTTAATTGATTAAAGGAGAAATTGACAATTAAACAAAGCAACTTAGTTGCCGAAGTGTTCTAGTCTCGGGTGAACACGGAAGTGAACAGGGGAAATGGGGAAACCTCTGAAACTGATTTTCATTCATTCTTTCTACTTCCTAGAGACTTCATTACAATCTTATATGGATACGAACATGGGCTTTTGAATTATCTATTTATGGGCCTAACTACATACCACACATTAAATTAAAAGGCCCAATTACACATTAATATTTTATGGCCCACTTACAAACATTATAATTTTAGCCCAAGTACAAAACTACAATAAGACATTAATATTTTAACATACGGTATAGTTTTTGATCGCGAAAATATGGTTCTGGGATGGGAGGAATCTAATTGTGAGTATATTTCTCTGAACATTGATTGTAGATTGGGAGGGACTCTCCCCCTCACTCTCTCTTTCTCTGTGATGATGATGACGATGATGATGATGACGATGATGATATTTCCTCTCCCAGGTTATGGAACTGAAAACTCGACTACCTTATACCCACAAGATTCATCTCATGTTCCTAATGGTGACCTTATTTTGATCATGGTTATTGCATTTGGGAAGTGAAAAGAAAGAATATGGAGGGACATATGTGTCCAAGTGTGCAAAAATGAGCAATTCTAGGAGCAGAACTTAATAACACAACTTTGAATAAACCTATATCGAGAGTAGTTTGAGCGCACATATATCAAATGGCTGCAAGTATAGTTGTGTCTGAAGTTTTGTTAGAGGTTGTGATACTAGACTTTTTTATTTTCAAAATAGAAATGTAGACCCCACACCATCTTCGATCTTTTGTTTTCTCTCAACCTACGACTTTAGCCTTCTATTGAAGAAGTCTAAGGCGGCCTCGGCAACCCTAGAACCACACGCAACCACGGGTTAGAAACGCTTCATAGATACCTCTCTCCCTCTCGAAAATTTAATCTCCTTTCCCACCTATACATGCATGGGTTACACAATCTTTAACACAACAAATGTAAATCGCCCAATTTGGAGTACCGCGCAAATGATTGGAACAGTTCATTCAGTGTAATAAATTATTTTAAGAGTTCCAGTAAAAAATCAACTCATTTAGATATCAGTAAGAACTTGATCGGTGTTTGTCCTTAAATTTGACGAGAAAAAACTAAATGAATCGATCAAGCCCTTACTGAAATCTGAATAAATTGATAATATTTTATAGCAATTCTTAGAAATATGTTTTGAACAAATTGTGCGCTAGCTCAGTTGGTAGCACGCTCGCGCAAGGGGGCAAGGGTCACAGGTTTGATTCTGGGGCGAGCAAATTCTCCCCAATTTTACCCGGCATTTTTTTCTCTTATAAGGCAATTGACTTTTTCCGGCATTTGTTAGCATTAACGATACTTGTATAGATGGCATATGTAATAAATGCCGGTAATGCTTAAAAAATGTTGCTAATGCCCTTTTCCGGTATTTTTGGTGGCTTTTCCAGCATTTGTCAAATGCCGCTAATAGCGTAATTTGGTGTAATGATTTGTGTCATTTTTTTAATTGTTTAGTGGTATTAGGGTCTGAATTGATAAATAGATGAGTTGATCTTTCATTTGCGAGCTATTCATTATTGAAAATATTGAAGTACCTACATTGATTGAGACTTAATTTTTTTTCTCTATCCTTAGGAATGCATCCCTTTGAATGGGATTTTCTCCTCTATTTCGAATTTTGATTCCCCTTTCATATTTTTATTGCGTCAAATCTCCTTTATTAATTTGATGCAAAAGGAATGCATTAACTAGGGAGCCCAAGATTCCTTTCAACACTTTTTATCATATAACCATGATGAAGCAGTTTCCGGTGTACCTCAACGCTAGCAAAATAGATAAGACCAGGGACACTGATATGGCGTTAGCCAACTAGCCTCCGATGCCTAAGTTAGTTGATGTGTAGAGGGAGAATATTACTCAAGTAATCAGGAATACTAGAGCAACGTCCCCTGTTATTGGTATGGGAGGTGACCTATATAGGCATCTTTGGTGGTTGCGTCTTTTAGGACTAGGAGCCTTAGCTCCTTGCTAGTTGGACCAATCCTCTTAGTTTCTTGTTGCGTTAGGTCTCTCTTAATCCTAATCGGATTCAGTCTCCTAAATTCATTGGAACTCAAAAGGATAAGCCACTTAAGCCCTTTGGACTTATCTTGATGTGATATATCTATATTAATCAGCAGGATTACTTACTAAAACGTTTTCTGTATGCTGCTGGGCATATGCTTATCAAACCACCAAATTTAGCTAGTGTCAAATGGAGACGCTCTTATAACAACTTTGAGGACTTCAGCCTGTGGCTACAACTAGGCCTAGCTTTTGCACTCACACCCCTGGGATTCATTTCTCGATGACCCCCACTCACACCCCTACCACACTTTCATGATCAATTTGGATCAAAAGTTTATGTTGGAATATGTGTGGTCCAATTGGGATGTTTTTCTTGACATATTCTTGTTTTGATTAATTAATACTACTACCATATATTTGTGCATGTGCTGATATGAAGAGTAAAAACTGTCAGGTTTTATTAGAGGTCGTGTTAATAGTGGAACTTAGGGGTTGGCTAAATAGTCAAGGACACCTGAAATGCGTATTGGATGCTACCACATGGTACCCACCCGGCACTCAAAGATTTCTCGTGTTGTAGCTAGTTGCTGAAAGAAACGTATAATAGTCCACATACTTATTGATACATTGAGCCAAAATTATTTTAGCTTATAATGCAGCTAGAACACAAGGGCGGCATACATACAAAGCTGTTCCGCACCCTCCCTCTTGTATGAGGTGCGTTGCCATCGTCCCTTACTCTGTCATTGGTTCGTCAGTGGGACAAAGAGCCCAATATCCAATTCATCAATCAAAGAATTCAAAATTATTAATATAAAGAGTATATTGTTTTGAACGAACATTTGTTTCTTCCTTCGGCTCCTCTCGAATTAAAATCTTGACTCTGCCATTGGTACCGGTAAACAAATTCGTAAACCGGTCCGAGCTCTCCACCAAGGACTCCAAATCCAGCGAGCCATGCACCATGCTCAGACTTGAAATCCGAAGACCAACCGCAGTGATCACCGTCACTTTTCGCAACTTGCGGTTTCGTGTAAAGTGCAGCGGGACCATAAAAAACATGATTATAAGATCCGCCTTTTGCACCATCTTGCCTCTTGACTGATAAACGGTTGCTTTGTTTCGGTCTAAAAGATGACCGAACAAGCTTCCTAAATTACGTGATCAAAACAAGCTTCTGAAATAACTTGGGTTTTTTAAACCGATTTCCTTTCTCTTGTTTTGTGTTTTCCATTGTTTGGCTTCTTTAGAGAGAGGAAGGAGAGAGAAACGCCCAAGTGTGCTCGGTTTATATAGTGGCATGTGAGATGATACAGGGATTGGCCTAGTGGTCCATGTCTCAATTTAGGTATATTCTTTGCTTCAATTTAGGTTCGAATCTTTTTAGTGTGTTATCAATTTTTTAGGCTAATATACATGTCACTTTATTTGACTTTAATTGGGTTCACCGCTTGTGATAGGGGAATTGATCCTTTAAAAATTAATCAAAAAACTAAAAATTAATCAAAAAAACTAATCAATTGATTTGTCTAATTCATGGGATTATAGAAGAAGGTATGATAACCAAAAAGGCATGATAAATAAATAAATAAAAGTCAGACTTAATTTTCTTTTCACTTGATATGTTAGACATTAAACAATGAGACATGCGGCACCTAGTTCTTAATTAGTAAAACACTTACGTATACATCCTTTCAATAAAAGTGATGACTCATGCTATTCTCAATCTCAAATCAAAATATCCCATGAAAACCTTATTACCTAATTAAAAGGGTCAATCTTTTCAAATCCAAACAATAAATACTCAATTAAAAACACATAATTATTCATTAACTTTTTCAAACTAAAAAAGTGATAATCTTTGCACTATATTTGTTGATGCTTGCTGTAGAAGATGGTCGAAATCAAATACTCACTTTCCAAATAACAACTAATAAATTTATCAGTACCAATAAATTATTTATCATTTGCTAAATTCATCAAAATAATATTAAAAAAGATGATAACTTTTTATCAACTGAAAAAAATGCTAAATGGATGCCATGAATGGCCTGTCCACGGATCGGTTTTGGGCGGATTGGGGTCGGTTCCCAAACTGATCCGCTCGTCGCCTGATTGTCGTTTTCTCCATCCGTACTTGTCCGTGAGTGAGGTAAGGCTGGGTCAGTTCGATTGAGGAAAGAGAGTGGAGAAAGGCTATGTAGACACCCCAATTTGGCTTGCAAGTAGGAAGTTAAGTTGCCCACTGGGGGAGGTCCCAGTGATGAAACATATTTGCATGTCGTGTTGATTTATGGTCATGTTTATTTTAATATTTGATAGAAATAATTTTTTGACATGATTAATGTTCCAAAAGAACTACAGTATCAGTAGTGAGCAGATATAATAACAAAAGCCAGAGGAGTTTATGAATTAAAAGTGCTACCTTAGTACTCTGGGTGTTGTGCTGCAATGGAGTAGGCAAATGCAAAACATAGTGGCAACCATCAATTGCAGGTTCAAATTCATTGGGATTGTATATGTCAGCTTGGAATAACACTAATCTGCTGTCTGCATGAGGTAGGGACTTAAGAGGGTCTACTTTGATTTTTTCATCTGCAAAACAACAATTAGTAATAATAAAATTAAAGACCAAATTTAAATTATCACTTTTTGATTTTTTTTCATTTGCAAAATCGGCTTTCTCGGTCATGAATTTTCTAATATATATAACTGAAAGAGTTTTTTAGTAGCTAAAGTGATAGCTACTCAAAAACTCTTTCAGTAATATTAGATTCGAGATAAATCAGTTGATTTTTGGTAGTATGGAAAAACCAAAAAGTGATACTTATCGACAATATCTACAACTTTATTAGAAATACACGAACTCAAAATACATAGGCATTGAGAATGCAACGAAGCATAGCGAACAAGGATTGAGAGAGAGAGAGAGAAAGAGAAAGCGACCTAAGTTCCTGAGTGTTGCGTGGACGGTGTAGCCTTTCTCCAATAGCTTCTTAACAAGCCATGAAGCTATGTACCCTGAGCCTCCTGTTACACAAACCTTAACGGAATTCCTCTCCTCCATTGATTGAACAACTTTCTTTTCTGTGGGTTTACTTTCTCAAGCTCGCAAATTCGATGCCTATGCGAACAATAAATCTTTGGAGCCACTGAAAGCTTTTCCGGTTGTTTACTTCACAACCTAACCGGCCGGGCACACGGTCTCTAATTTTTTATTTCTTCTCTCTCTGGGCAGGTCTTCCTTTGGGATTTTATGCTTGGGCATATCCTCCTCCAATAATTTCATATCCCACTAGATCCTTCCTAAGTTAGTCCACTAGCATCTCTCTCTCCCTAGATGTCATTTGTGAATTTAATATAATTTCTAAAGTTCAAAAACAATTCAACAGGTATTTAATAATAAAATTTGATACTAGAATCGAAGATGAAGAGTTTTATGTCAAATTTGGAGGCGCAAAAATATCACCTAAAGCTTTAAAAAAAAAAAAATTTGCGTCTCCAAATTGAAGCCATGGATTGAAGATGCCGTTAAAGACCAGATTCAAATTTTGAGTGGGACCCAAAACTGGGATTGTCTATGAAAGAGGAAAATAGACAGCGGTCACTCGGGGAAGATATAAAAGATGATGATGCTGCCAATAATTTTCAATCACATCGGGAAAAGAACTTAGAAAAAAAAGCTTCTAGGAGTATAGAGTATAAACTCCTGTCGCGTCATTTTTGGTTGGCCTTTTCGTAACTACGAAATAAACCCTACATCAAAGAAAAGGACGGGAAATTGGACGTTTTCGATTTTGAAAAAACTATAGGGAGTTAGAGGTGTTCGGCATAGCTTATGTTTCGTATACCTCGACTGATTCCCTCTTCGATCTAGTCAAAGATCGGTCCTTCGCGTTAAAACTAAGGGATTCATGTAATATTTTACTTTTTGCGGACTAACACCAAGGATCGAAAATCATGAAAAATAAACTTACTACCCCCTCCCTTGTTTAATCAAATTAGGAATGACGAATGGAAAAAAAAAATCAACCGGACTAGCTTTTGAGAATAACCATGGGTACTTTTTTGCTCATCGGTGTTGTCGCTGTTGGGCGGTGGTTCTTCCTAGCTCCCACTACCTCGTGTCCAACAATCGGAATATGAAAAACATAAATTCGAAATTCTCAAATAAAACATTTGACATCTTTAATTTAGTACAAAAAATTACAAGTTTAAATCATACATGTCTGTTTTAGTAACTGAAGAACAAGTATAACAGTTTACATACTTATCGATGCACTGAGCCAAAATTGTTTTAATGCGTATATAATTATAATGCTAGAACAGATATTTGTTTCTTCATCTGGTCCCTCTAAATTAAAATCCTGACACCGCTATAAGTACCAGTAAACAAATTATTAAACCGGCCCGATCACACAAGAAATGGCCCATGTGTGTAATGAAAATTGGAGATGCCTTCAGATCAAATATCATAAGGTTACATAATAAACTTCTATCTTAAGGATCTCGGCATAGAATCTGTATTCGTCCATCCTCAAAACCATCGGGTTGTTACCGACTCAAAAATCCACCGAGCCCTGACTTCAAATCCAGCGAGCCACCACAGCATTCCTCGCCACTTTCCGCTACTTCCGATATCCTGTAAAGCATAGCGGGCCCATAAAAAACATGATTATAAGATCCGCCTTTTGCTCCTTCTTGCATCTTCACCGAAGACTTGTTACTAGTACTTTGTTTCGGTCTAAAATTGGACTGAACAAGCGTCTGAAATGACATGATCAAAACAAGCTTCTGAAATAAATTGGGTTTTTGAAACTGGTATCCTTTCTCTTGTGTTGCTTTTTCCATTGTTTCGGTTTTTTAGAGAGAGGTGGTGGAGAGGGACCAAGTGTGTTCAGTTTATGTAGCGGCAGGTGAGATGGAACCGCATATCTCGGGGGATTGGTCTGGTGGTCAATGTCTCAATTTAGGTATATTCTGATATGTTTTGATTTAGGTCCGAATCTTTTTATTATGTTATCAATTTTTTAAGGCTAATTTACACGTTACTTTTTTCGATTTAATTGGGTCCACCGCTTGTCAATAATGGAGGTCATCCCTTAAAAATTAATTGAAATATGCTTCAATTGATTCGTCTAAGTTATGAAAAAAGAAAGGTATGATGATTATAAAGGCAAGATACCTCATTGCATGGAGTGTTGAATTCTCTATTCATTTGATATGATAGGTATTACATAATGAGATATCGTCGACCATTAGGCTGTATATTTTTTTGAAACATTTGGCTTCTAGTTTTCAATTACCGAATGTCCCAAAAAATATACTAGCCTAATAGCTAACCATATCTCATTGTTTAATGCCAAGCATATCAAATGAATTAGAGAATTCAATACTCTTTCTTTTTTTTTGAACTGGGAGAATTCAGTACTCCATGCAAGGATAAATGGCCCATGTTATTCTCAAATTCAAAATATCCCATGAATAACTTTATTACCAAATTAAAAGTCGTGTCAATATTTTCAGATTCTCAAACAATAAATACGCAATCAAAGTGTCCCTTAAGAGACAACATGCATGCTGACCCCATCCGAGCCGTCCATGCTCGGCGATCAACGACCTAGATATGTTTGGATCTAAATAGATCTGCACCGTCCATTACCGAACTAATCTGGGCCGTTGATCGCCGAACACGGACGGCTCGGATGGGGTCATCATGCATGTTGTCCCTTGAGGGACAGCACGCCCCCCGGGTCCTACGTGTTTGCATTTTGTAGAGGATAATTTTATATACGTAACTTAAAAAGTGATAATAATAAAAATATTTCTAATCTATTCACATTTTGTAGAGGATAATTTTATATACGTATTGATGCCTTGCCTTTGAAGATGGTCGAAGTAAAATATTTACTTGCCAAAATTTATCATTACCAATAAATTATTTACCCTTCTCTAAAATTTACCAAAACACTACTATTAAATTTATCAAAACGATATCAACTGAAAAATTATATAAATGGATGGAATATGTTCAAATTCTACAAATTTATCACCTAAAATGTATTTGAATGACATAACTTTAACAGTTTGAACTACTCCTAAGTTTATCAATCCAAACAAAGATAGTAAATTGGTAAATTTGCAAAAAAAATTAAATAAATGGTAATCAGAGAGAGAGTTCCCGTAAAGACAGGGCCGGCCAATTGCCTAGGCCCAGTAGGCCTGGGCCTAGGGCATCCAAGAAATTCAACATTTTAGGGGCACCCAATAGTTTTTAGGTTTGGACTTGATTAGAAGTCTTTTTAGAACTAATATACCAAATTTTAAGGCACAATTGGTCTCTGGCCCAAATAATCTCTAGAGCCCTCATTTTATAATGGAAGTTGTCTTTTCACTTCTATAAGTATTCGATGTGGGACAGGACTAAGGGATAAATGTTGTGTTAGAATCAAAGACTTCAAGCCAATTTACCCAATGGAGCCATAAAGGCTGTGGTTTTAATTTTTTTTTTTAAATTGTTAAGAGTGAAAGACACATTATTGTTAAGTAGGCCTAGAGCACTCTGGACCTTTGGACCGACCCTACGTAAAGATAGCTGATAAGAGAAATCCAAGAATCGGCAATATTTCCGTTCACAGACCTTTCAATGCTCAAGTAACTGGTAAGAGATAATGATATGTCTGATTCGACCAGATATGAGTATCAAATTGAACTATATACGTACAGAGACCATATATTCGATGTTTTGTTTTGATCTTGCATACTATATCAAACTCAAAGTTTTTTGGGGTAAAGTACAGGCAAGTATAGGTTTTTGACGGAATTTCACGCAATTGTGCGGGATCACGAGGTGGGTCTCACATAATCCAATGAGCTAAATTTGATGGGGTAAACTTATCGGAGCCGTTTAATTTGTTAAAATTATTTTGTTAAAGGTCCTTAACAGAAATCACAATCGTCGGATATCGTTAAGCGCTTGATCAAGTCATTCAAGTTTGGGTCCTTGCGAATTCAAAGACCGAAAATTCAACATTAAGCTATTACGGATATCCTAATTTTTTTTAGAAGCCTTAAAATCATGTTTT
Source organism: Gaultheria prostrata (assembly GCA_036023075.1). Lineage (NCBI taxonomy): Eukaryota > Viridiplantae > Streptophyta > Magnoliopsida > Ericales > Ericaceae > Gaultheria > Gaultheria prostrata. The sequence goes on from JAXBDA010003591.1 coordinate 17,542, forward strand.
AAACAAATTGAACGGTTCTAATCATTTGTGTGGCACTCCGAGATGGGTCCCACATAACTCAGTATACATATAGTGTACACCAAATGGTATACCCATTGTTTAATATTGTTATATGGGCATATGAAAAATTTGAACAATTGGCATAAGTGTTGTCCTAACAGTAGACTAACGGTTGGGTGTAATTGAAATACAACACCAAACCTTAGGGGGTTGAGAATCATTACCCAAATGTGGATGGGGGCATCTGTACTAAAGGAAAACCTCGGTATGCCAGTGATATATATCCCAGTATGAATTGATACAACAACATCAATAATAGAATCAATCTAATCCCCAATCATAGGGTATGGGCGGGGATGATTGGAAACAGATTTAACATTTGGCAATATGCATAAAGTGACTGTTCTCAGAGTACCACTGAAATAGCGGCTCCCATAAGGATCCGGGGGTCATGCTGCCTGCTGTCCCCGGCGATTTCGGGCTGCTCCGGCATCGGTCCGGTGATCGGACACGTCCATCACGTAGAGCTCGTCGAGTACTACAAGTGTACCAAAAATTAACTTGATCGGATATCTTTAAGTGTCTCATCGGAACACAAACAAGTTGAAAAAATGGTTTTGATCTAGTGTTTCTGTCCATTTGTGTTGAAAAAATGGTTTTGATCTAGTGTTTCTGTCCATTTGTGTTCCAATTCTTTTCAACTTGTTTGTGTTCCGATGAGACACTTAAAGATATCCGATCAAGTTGATTTTTGGTTCACATGTACTACTCAACGAGCTCTACGTAGTGGACGTGTCCGATCACCGGACCGATGTCGGAGCAGCCCGGAATCGCCGGGGACAGCATGCATGCTGTTCCTAAAGGGGCAGCATGACCCCCGGATCCCCCCATAAACCTCCAACAACCGAGGAGCTACAGGGACGTTTTGCTGCTGAACCATACCCTCAAATCAAAGCTGAAAGACATCGAGGAGGGCAGGCCTAGAGACTCAAATTATTTTCTGTGTTCATTACCATGCTTCCTTCATTTATGGTCCAGAGCATCTCACTAATGAGCACAATATCCCAGTATGAAATGAACAAAATTGGAATAGATCAGATTATCATAACTCAAATCAATAAGCAAATGAGCTACTAATCACAAAGGTAACTGATGGAAAAACAGTATCCTTCCCAGATTAACAGAATCCCCATTCCATCTAAGCGAGAATTTTGATGAACACAACTTCTAGATTTCGGCCGGCTCAAGGGTAAATAGTAATGGATTTAGGCCCCTAGATTAAAAGGCCCACAATTGAGTAGTATGGACTATGGTCATATTAAAAATCTTGTTTAGAGGCCCGTTTTTTCAAAATAGTCCACCAATTCTTCTTTCGGCCCAATGATAGTATGTCAGGGCACGTTCCACTAATTTTGGTTTTTTTTTGGCTTTTTCAGATGTATGCAAGGAGAATCACATGTCTCGATAAGCATAAAAAGCTATAAAATAAAATAAAAAAAAGACTCAAAAATTCACTAAGTGCAACGGCGCCATGAAGAGCCGACTAATCCATTAGTTCGAATCCATCAAATGGCCGGGAAAGAACACCGAGTAAAGTCCATGGTTGAGTATGTTTTAGTTTGTTTACCCGGGATTGTTTTACAGAGTCATGTTTGTCGGCTGCTATGCGTCCCTGCATCTTATGATTCTGTATCTCTATAATTTGATCCTCATAAATCTTGTTTGCAATGACAACATACAATAGTTTGGTAGCGATTTCTCTCAACAAATAAAAAAACCAAAAGTAAATGGTTAAGATCCCAACTCTGAGCATCTGATTTTGTGTGAATGTCTTAAAAGTAATATTCAAATGCATACATCTGTTAATAAACAAGTAAATGTAGCTCCAAGGATAATAACCCAACTTATTTGTAAGGGTTTCTTTTTAGTGACACATGAATCCCAATAAATACTCAATATATTTTTATCCAACAGTTTGAAATAAACAGTTAAAGTTAAATTTCAGTCCATTTTATCAAACTAAATGCAAATTGTTTCACCCAATTATGGATATCCGAATCTCCGATCAAGTTGAATATTTTTAAGGATATTCATCTCTATGATGCGTCCAAGTCGAAGAGTTTCGATTATCTATGTGGGTTCGATGTACGACGAGGAGTTTAACGCAGAGAGCAATGAGAGTTAACTCAAAACCTTAGGAATACTCACCCAACCACTTTTAGACCTAGCTTGCAAGTTCAGATTAATTCGATCCCTTTTTGTTTGGCATGAAAAAGGAATTTCCGTTTGCTAGAGATTGAAGCAATATTTGGTATCTAGTCACATGATTAACGCAGATAACTGAGTCTCCTTAAATGACAGCTTGTCAACTCTTTAATTTGGGGGTGGTTCTAAAACAATGTCGTTTTGGATCCAGGTTGACCCAGTTGTGGAATACCGGTTGTGTATGTATCATTTTCGATAAAAAAAAATTAGAGTAATTATTAGAGAGAAAACTAATTAGAGATCGTGGTAAGACTAAGAGGGATGGTTCTTGAAAATCGAAGTTAACAAAGCACATGCCACCGGAGGTTCCAAAATGGTTGAGGCCGAGTTTCTTGGGCTAAATGGACTAAAGCATGCACTTGGTTCCACCGATTTTAAAGTAAGGCGTTCTCTTCACATATATCAAAAGATTTGACATTTGCAAACTACTTGTATTTTGATCACCGTGGAAAGACGGTATTTTTAGAAAAACCTGAATAATTTTTCATATTTTTTGGAAAATCAAAATGACAAAAATCATAAACATTATAATCTTACTAAAGTCTACTATTCTCATAAACACCACGTACAACCAAGTAAATAAACTCTAGTATTTGCGTATTACAAAATTCCAAAACAAACTACTACTATAATAGTATGAACAGAGAACATGTTACAGTACACAGGAATTTTATTTTCTTTTGGGTCAATATTCAAGCACAAGAAACTCTAATACAAGTGGTACGCATAAACCGGTCCGAGACCGACCTTCCCACCAACGCCGACCCAAAATCCGGCGAGCCACCGTGGTGTTCCCCGCCACTTTCCGCAACTTCCGGTATCGTGTAAAGCGCACCGTGCCCATCAAAAATATGATAGTTATAAGATTGATCTTTCGCGTAGTCTTTCATCCTGAACAACGAGTTGTGGCTTTTTTTCGGTCCGAAAATGGACCGAACAAGCCTCTGAAACGGCTTGGAAAATTTCGAAGCCTTCTTCGCCACGTGTTGCGTTGGTAGTGGTTGTAGCGGCGGCGGCGGCGGTGGTGTGTGGATTACTCGACGATCTGATAAGTGGGGCATGGAGAGAGTTCTTGATGATATGGCTGAGTAGAGTTGGCGTTCGAGCGATTTGAGTTCGAACGAGTCGTAGAGTGAGCTACCGCAGTCCCAAACGAGAGACTTGGGTTTCTCATTCGTTTGATTTCCTTTCTCTTGTTTTGCCTTTTCCATTGTTTGAGGTTTTGAGAGAGAGAGAGATGGGAAGTGTTTTTGGTTTATGTACTGGCGGGTGAGACAGGAACGCGTTGGTCTTATACATGGGGCTCTGCTGTCCCAATAGGTCGCCAAGGCCTATCAATCGAAATTCGGATCGTCTGTCTCGATAATCAATGGTCTTGATTTAAAATAGAAAATTTTCAAGGAAGGGAGTTTAACACTTCTTCGGAAGAATATTATTTTAAATTTGAACCATCCAAAATAGTTTTAGATGGTCTGGGATTGGGTAGGCTCTGCCGACACATTAGGACAGCAAAACCCCCATCTTCCGTTGGTTTTAGTTATGACCGACCCGTCCCTAAGGTTAAGGTTATGAGTCCACGGTGGATTTTCTCTTCACAATTGATTATGATTCGATTTTTGAAATCAGGATACAAGAAAGTAATTTTTTTATGAATCTACTAGTACCGGAGGGAAGATAATCTTTCTATTTCGACAAGGGAAAATGAAATACGCGTAAACTGATCCAAACAACCCTGACCACAGATACATAAAAAAAAAAAAAAAAAGTTATGACGACCAAATCATAACGGTTTGGCCTTGTCAATTGTTAGGACTTAGCGGTTTCCTCTCTTAGATTTGGGGTTCGAAATTGTCCTATCAATTTTAATGGGCCAATGTGTATAAATTTTTGTCTCGATTTTTATTAGATTCGTAGCCGATAGAATTGGTCCTCGCATATGAGTTACGTGGCCCCGAGAACTTTAAATAATTTGGAAAAAGTATGTGATGACGAAAATGGAAGACCTAATAAGTCACGGCCTCCTTCCATGGACCATTGAATTCGATATCCGTGTTGGGAACTTTCCATTTGGCGATGGCATTAAATGATGAGATATGGTCGGCCATTATCCTCTTGTTACCTTTTTACTATTTTAATTTGTTTTGTTTAAGATAAGCTTCTATGGTTCTCTAGATTAATGTTGAAATCATTGAAACGCCAACCAACAAGTTTGTCCAGTGATCAAGGCTTGAGACTTAGAAATATGTTCTCTCATAAGATCTCAGGGTTCGAAAGCTCTCAAGTACGATGCTATCAACTCTTTTGAAGTGAAGTCCTTCTGTACAAAATATTAGCTCCGTCTTCGAGTGGGATCCGCCTACTATACGGTGAGTTTATGGTCCTCGAGATTAGTAACTTGATCCGAACACTTGTATCAAAAAATTAATTGAAACTTCGAAAGTTAATTATTACACGATCATGATGCATGAATTATGGCGTTTCCGATCGTGCGGCGGAAATGCATATTAGAAAAGGCAACCATGAAAAGTACTATTCTAAGTACCATATATCTAAGATACGAATATATTAATTCTAGCGTATATTTTAGTAACACGTATTTTCAGTGCATATCTCATATTTGGGTGTGGATGCGGATGCATGCTATAATGTAGAAGTGTATAGGAGTGTAGTGCGATAAAATTACGTTATTTTGTTTGCGTACAGCTTTGATGAGTTTGCTTTAAAATCATCATCGGAAAACAATAAAACTGAATTTTTTGCACCTATAAACAATAAAAATAATGAACGTCTTATTTTGTGAAAATAAATGATTTTTCGGCCTGGGGGCGAGCTAAATAAAAGTAAATCATATTGACCAATAGCAGAAAATTTAAAAACCCTATTATCACCAAAAACACCTCCAAAAATAGATTGCCTGCCCTTTTTTTTTTTTTCATTCGTTATCTATTACATGGGGAGGGGGAAAGGGATTCGATTCCGGGATGTAATGTGGGGCATTCAAGAGTTTTACTGCATAAGTTAGCCACCACTTGCGATTGCCCATTTTCAAAGACAAATAAAATGATTTTATGATGCTACAATCATGCAAGGAAAATATTTTATATAACTGAAATATTGCTCAAACAAACGTAGTGGGGACAGACATGTGTATACACTTTTATTGCTCCAACAATATCTGTTTATATCTGAGAGGTTGTGTGATCATTTATTTCTTATTTTTTGTCAAAAAGTGAGATGATTTTATTCATTGACGGGCTAAGCGCCTCAACACCAGAGAGAGCGAGAAATCCCGTGGGGGCAAAATGGAAGTACACAATGTTGAAATACCAATAGACAAGGCTTTTTTTTTAGGACAAACATCTGCTGTCCCATTACAATCTCGTTTAACAAACTTAGACTAACAAGAAAAGAAAGATTCCTTCAGATCAGTTGAGGTTGTGTGGTCCATCAAGGGCTCGATTTAGGAGTTTGCTCTATAACTTTTATGGGTTCAACTTTAAATAAACCTCCGGTTAATTGATGGTGTAATCGGTCTCCGAAAAAATCAAGTACGTATAGTTGATGTACATACTTGTAATTGACCCGAACACCGGAGTATAAAATAAAGTGGTGCGGACTCAAATTGGTGGTGATGAGACTCTATACAACTACTAAATTGTCACACGCAAAACACGGGGGTTTGGCCAATAATGGAGGTGTTTAATACATTTGTCTCTTACAAACATTATCAGTGGGGCAGTTAATTAAAAAATTACATCGTGATTCTCGTCTTCATATGCAGTTGCACGAAGCATAAACTGGAATTTTGTTACTCGTACCAAACTCCCAACAAAACACCCTGAATCACTCGGGGAAGCTAAAAGCAGACCCCGGAAGGATTCCATTGAAAAAGTATACACCAAAATGTTGTTAATCTTTGTTTTTCACTTTTTTGTATATACATGATGAGCATATATAGAAGGCAAAAATCATATGACTTCTTACTAGTACGTTGTACAATTAGTTCACACAGTTTTCGAGTCTCAAGGGATGTTTGAACATGTAGTTATGAACTGCGTTTTCACGATTTACCGGATTTGGGGTTTTTAATTGGAGATGACCTGAACGCGCATTATCCCAGCACTATTTCAACGAAAAAATGACATCTTTCGTCGCCTAATTTTCTGAACCTTGCGAGCCTCTGAATTTCCCGACAGAAAGAACAAGAAAACAAAGAAACGAAACTATAAAAACACATTTTTACGTAGTAGTACAATACAACCACCTTTGCACTGCACACTTTGTTGGGCCTCGTTGAAAAATTCTGTTTCCAGTACAATTAAGAAGGTGCGCCGTGTTTATCAATTCTCTCAACCAAACCAATGCGCGCAGCAACTTGCCAGTTCTCATTTTCATCTATTCCCCATGTACAAATGCTCTCCAGAATGGGAATAATTTCTCAATATCAAGGGACCAATTCGCGTAGATTTTGTGTAAGATCACAAAATCGTTGCTATTTAAAGACGTTAATCGACCACAGTACTGCTAAAGAGCTTGAACTGCCTGGCATCAAGAGCCAACTGCCTTATAGAAGAGAATGCCCCCAAGAGTCCTGCACAGGTGAAGACAACCATAATCGAGACGTTGGTCCAATAGGTGAGGGACGATCTCTGGGGCTTAAAGGTTATGTTGTAGAGAAGCATAGGGAGTATGAAGTCTAAGGGAATGAAACCAATTGCTCCGACCACAGCATTGATGTCACCAAAGAACGGTAGCATTGCTGCGAAGAATCCGCAGCATATCATGTAGAGTGTCCGGAGAATTATCCGTGGAACTAAGTTTCTTTTGGAGAACATCCCTTGCTTCACATCTGCGGATTTCTTTTCCATGATCTCAAATGCTACTTGAGAATAAACCTGTGGTTTTTATGAATAAGGATCAAAACATGTTCGAAAAAGCTTCTCCGAATTATATGTAATCCTACCAAATTCTTGATTCTGGTTGCAGCTTCCGTATCAGATTTGTTGAGTATTCTTTGTAAAAAAACGTACCCATTAGTTTTTAGCACCTATGTTACACGCACTAGGGCACGAGTGTCAGGTGCTGGTATGTGTCTAAGTGTCGGACTCATGCATTTTCTATATCAAGGACATAGGGACAAGCCAAAACATTCATATTCTTTAGTGCGTATCTTTCATTTTATAAGAGAAATGATGTTTACAAGGTGCCTTGGGGAAATTCATGCATAAAACTGAATTGCAATATGTGCTTGCTGGATGAAAGTCCAACTAAACATGTCGGACACGGATCCCACACCCTCATGCGGGTCTTGAGTATCAGACACGGGTACTTTAAGCATTTTAAAGGATCCATGTAACATAGTTTAGCACAATGAAATTCAACTATAAGAAAAAGTAAAACATCATTATGTCCTCACAAGAATGGTTTCTTTCCTGAAAATTTCTGAGACAAGAAGTTTTTAAAATCATCAACCGGGCAATGTCAGGATTTAACTCTATTCGGACAACTATAGCCAAACAGGGGAGTAGAAACTTACCAGGCCGATGGCAAAGAGTTGGAGAAGAACAAAGACAATGGCAAGGCCTAGAACCCAAGTTGGAGCCAAAGAAGGTCCTACATCAGGCATTAAGCTCTTGAGAATGTTGGAGTTAGATTGGTTCCCAAATGCCCAGTATCCAGACACTGCAGCCGAATAGAAAGTAACGAAAATTACAGCGTAACACATCAAAAGTCCTTTCAACATCTTCCCGGCGACTGGTGGAGCCAGAGTTGCCTGTATTGTTGACATGACGATTTCAAATCGGAAGTGAATCACAATATGATTATCCATTATATGTTCTCTCTTATGACAATGGCTTCTATCTACAGTTCATGGTTTGCATGGGAGAAGAAAAGAAAATTGTAATACAAATACAAATATTGTTCGTCTTCGAGATATGAAAAACGTCTCAGAGCGAAAGGAAGCAAATTACTTGAATTTCAGGTAGTATCCCGTTCCCGTAAATGGAAGCAATAATGGAGATGGAAGTGAATGCGCTGAATACCATCGCTGACTCTGAAGGTTCTAAAGAATAGTCCCTTTGCGGAGCATTTTTTGAAGTACCTGCACAACATAAGGCCTGCGAAATCAGTGCTTATTAAAGAGGATTTTGCTGACAAGAAATATGATACTAGCATCTCTACATATTTTGTGTACAAAAAGCTCAAATTACAGTCCAACATCCTAAGTTAGAAAACCTTATCACAGATAGTACCAGGTCGAGAAAGAGATGGTTGATTCAAAATGAAAGGCGAAGTCTTTGAATATGATATCTGCATATTCCTAATATTCGCTACCAACAATTACAAGATTAAACCACATCGTTTCCCTTTACTCGTTACACCTCAAAACGAGCATCGATTTTACTGCAATTTTCTTACCAAGACCGAATCTCATTAATCAAGGGTCCTTCTACAATGAGCTGTTCACAAGTGACCACGGACGGAGCCAGGATTCCAACTCGGGAGTGGCACCCAAAATCAATAATCTCCCTTTCTCCGTCCAATAAAGATAGTCTATTTTAGAACGACGTGCAATTTTTGCTTAAAAATTTCAATTAGTTCTTTAATTTTGTGTCAAGAAAATGTAAGAAATTATGCACGGACGTGCTTTAATTTTTTAGCCAAATATTGAAGTATTTATTATTATATAAAAATCGCAAGTGTTTAAGATTAATTACACATTAACATCCATAAACATACTTAATACTTGAAAATTACACATTTTCATTGATTAATCACTCATCCATATGCTTAATACCAAAAATAATACACATGTTTTGAAACGTAACAATGTTCTTGCATTACAAAATTTGTTCTTTTTTTTTTGGACCAGGGGGTAGCGTGTGCTACCCTCGGTCCCAAAGGGTATCACGCACGGTGAGTTCTGGAGTGGCTTAGTTTGATAGTTCACACTTCACATATTTACCTTTCTCTGTTTTTCTCCTGTTTAACTTGTTAGTCTTAGCACCATATCTAACAGATCCATGCGTTAATACTTTCGAGCCAAAATAAGCAACGAAAAATCAAGGGAGGTGCAAAATGCCCATGTGATTAAAACGCCCATGCGATTAAAACGTCGACATTTTGAAGCTTGTGATAAAGAGTAGGAGCCTCATATGAATTCATATAAGGTTATTTCATCGGTGGTGATTACCGGCACAAGATCCACATGTTGTATGCATTATGCAATACATTCACTAGAACACTTAATGCAGTGCTCTTGGCTTTGTTTTTTAACCGTTGTTCTCCACTTGAAAAAGGCACTGGTAAAACAAACAAACAAAAAACCGAGATAAATTTTACCTGCATAAATACAAGCACCAACCACAAGGAAAGTGTAGCCCAAGCTGAGGAGAAGCGAGACCAAGTTGATGTGTCTAAGGGAGTGGAAAGTTGGGAGCTGAGAAAGAATTATCATGACCACTGTCGCGATCACTATGAACTCGTACAATTTCATTGTCCCATTGGGAAAAAGGTTCTGGTACATGATCTGTGGAGCCACGAAAGAAAATTTCTATCAGAATCATCGAAGAAGAATTGGTAGCAAAATAGTCATCCCATTCAATTCCAGCAAGATGGGCCAAATTGATGCTTCACATGCTTACTTTCAACTCCTTTTTTAGTTTTGATTCGTGAGAAGTATCCTTTCCATTTCCCGATTATTATAGTGCCAGAAGTAGTGAGTCGAACAAGTACCTGGAGGCATTCACCGGCAAGCAGAATAGCTCCAATGCCAACGCCGGTGTTGATGGCTGTCTGGATGAATATTACAAAATAAAACATCCATCCAGACCCTAAGATTAAAACGGAAACAAAGTGTTTAATAAATGAAAACTAATAGAAATACACAAGTTAGATTACTATGGGTGAATGTACAATGCTTTTCTTTATAAACTCAAGTTAGATTACTACTGGTGAATGTACAATGTTTTTCTGTACAATGCTTGACCAGGAAGACGAGGGGAAATTCTTGCAGAAGTCCTGCCAACCCTTCTCTGTTTTGAGGGATCCCTCATATTGAATGAAGTATTTTACTAATGAATCAGTATTCAATATCATTCCATTTGGCATTTCTTACTCTATCAGAGCGCCAGATTTCTAAATTCGCATAGGGCCCTCCCGGAATTCTTTTCAGAGCATATTGAATAATTTTTATAATTTCCATCATTTCAACTATTCGTACTAGATATCGAGCTAATAAAGTCCCTTCTCTTTTTCCATTGGACTTCCCAATCAAATTCGTCACAACAGTCATAATGATCAACTTATGTGGATCCCATTGTATTCCAGAAGCTCATAACAATATATTGGTCCTCATAAACCCCAATTTATTGTTTCAAGCCTCGTACCAAAGCCAAAAGCTAATATATATATAAGCTCAAATTCTGATTTACAATAATAGTTTCTCTTTCTTATTAATTTTGCTCATGGCAAAAGATTAACAAAAATCGAGTCTAGAGACTTTGGAAACATCAATATAGTGTTGCCTGTTGGTGCTCAGAAATTTTCAATTAAAGTCATTAAAAACACAATGGAATGGTTCAAAGATGAGTTTCTTTCTAAAATGATATTTTTTTAACCCAAACGGATTGGCAAAGTGGTCTTGCCTTGAGACTTGGGGGTTTGTATCAGATTCGATTTCCCTTGTCAGTAAACTCTTGGGACCACGGGGGTTATGCCTGATCGTTACCTCCAAAGCCACAGAATTAGTCGAGGTGCGCACAAGTTGACTCGGACATCCGGTTATTAAAAAAAAACATGTAAGAAAAATCTTACACTATCTTAGTCTCAACCCAGTTCACCCCCTCCGTCATTACATGCATCAACTTCCTCTCTATAAGATTTGAAATTTACAACTTCACAACACCCAAGTAAAAGTTACTCCCTCCGTCCCTTTGATAATCTAGACATTTCCATTTTGGGTTGTCTCTTAATAAGTATGTGTTTTGAAAAGTTAGTGGGTATATTTCCTATTTTGCCCTTAAAAGTAGATTCCTTTTTGAAAAGTTAGTGGGTATTATTATATTGATAAGCGTAAGTAATGGAAAGTAGATGTAAAAGTTGATGTGAGAGAAAATAAGTTGGAATTACGAGGCAACACACTTAAAAAGAGACAGAGGGAGTAGTTGATTGTTCAAACGAAATTCAATTGAACCCCACGACTCTAGCCTAAGTGGTCACTGGTCATGGAGGGGGCCTTACTCATGGGAGAGGTACCTCAATTTGAGTTGATTGAGCAACATCAGTCTTGTAATAATTTACTAATAATTAACCCACTGTAATAACTTACGAACAATTAACCCATTAACGCTATCAATGTGACAAAAAAAATTAAAATAAAATCGGAATCCAATTGCAAGGGGAGTCAAGGCAGCGAAAAATAAGCCGAAAATGTTGGGGCAACTGTACCACACTAACAAATCATGTACCTCTTCTATATTCAAAGTCAACCTAGCAAAAACGACGAAGCCCAACACAGATCCCACTTTTGGACTCTTTCATTTGATTTTCCTAACTTATTTTCTAAGTTATTTGTCATTTAATTGGACAAATCATGTCTTACCTTACTCATGGTATCATGGTCAGTTTACCACATAAACTAATCATGAGATCCCATTCCAACTGGGATTGGGAATGGGTAGTGGGATTGGGCATCCCAAAATTTGTCGAATTGTGCGTAAATTAATCTAGACACCAGAATTACCGAAATTATTATTTGCTTACGTCTTAATAATCCCACTAGAGTTACAGACTTGCCCCACGTCCTAAGTATAATTTCCCAATCGTAAGGCAATTTTTTTTTCATGTTATCACACGTAGCAAAATAATAACAAATTTTGCACCATCTTTGAAGGGTTGTCTAAGTCAATTGTGCCAGGTAGTTGATCTCTCGTGCGATTGGTTACGGAATTATCGAGGTGCGAGTAAACTTATCCGAAAATACGGGGTTTTTTACTTATCTATATATTATATAAGTAATATAATTATATATCGTGGGAATTCAACGAAGTCCAGTTGATGGAGCACGTCTGGGCTGCGAAAAGGAAAAGCCATAAAGAAAGATAGGGACACCTCACCAAACATCAACAAACAATGGCCAAGTCGCTCCTCCTATTGATTACCAATCGACACGCCCGACCAACCGAGTTGACTAAACCGTGTTATTATTATTTTTTTCTTATGACTAGTTAACCGGACTAGTTTATACGCATCCCAACTAATTCAAAAGGTTTAAAAGTTAACAACCGGGCAAACTTCATTCCTTCATCCCACCTGCATTCTTTAACGGGTATTACACACTTATATGTGTGTATTCGTATCCTAAAAGCAAAACTCGTAAAAACATATCATGTTAAAAAATAAAAGTCATCATACACAAACTAACTTTCCTCAAAGTAAGTTACTAATTTCAAAACCTCCAAGCTCCATTCGGAGTCAATCCAACAGGATTCTACTCCGGTTTTAATGGGTCATCGCTAGTGAACGATTGATTGATCTTGAATCTCAAATTAGTCGAGAGGTAAACCAACACGGACACCCGAGTTAAAGGAAAAGATAAAATTACGAACTTACCTAAAACGTCGGCGGCAAGCTCGCGGAAGCGGATGTGGCGGCGACCGTCTTTCTCGCAGTGCTCGAGCACGAGGGACATGAGGTGGTAGGAGTAGAAAGTAACCAACCCCATCACCGTCAAGCACAAGAACCCTGGGCCCCACCCCAGCCCACGAAACGCGTACGGCAGCGTTAGTATCGTCGGCCCCACTATCGCCGTCGTTAGATGAAACCCCGCGTGCCACCATTCCCCTGCATCCAATATGAGTTGTGATAATAAATGAACGGACGAAATTGTGCTAAATCTGAGTTTGGTGTGAGGGTAGAAAAGTCTTTTTCTCAACCCTGAGCAGTTAGCCGGTTGCCGGGTTTTAAATCGCGGTATCAGAAATACGAACATGTAAAGGCCGATATCAAACTGTATCGACCGAAACATAAGTAAATAACAGAATCGGAGATTTGAAATTCTGTACGTAACTGCTGATACGATACTAAACGAGGTTCATTTAAAACCCTGTGAACCTGTCTTGGTCATGGCCCGAGATTTAGACGGTGGGATTGATTCTCTGGATTCCAATTTTAACTAATAAATGCATGTGCGTGTAAACTGAGCATATACACCTGAGTTATTGATAAAGAGCATATGTCAATTTCTAACCTTTTGATTCTAATACGAAAGCTGCACCGGCGTCATCTTCTCGAGTGGAATCAGCGAGTCGTCGATCGATTGTTGGAGGATCTTCCATTCCATGTATCTTTTGATAATCCAGCTTGGAGGGAGGGGGATAAATATAGACAGAGAGAGAGAGAGAGAGAGAGAGAAGGTGCGTGTTAAAACAAAGAAGAAGATTGAGTGGGGAATATATCAAATCAAAGACACAGAAGTGTTAAAGCGTGGAAGCTAATCTAATCTGTATCACAGTTCGGTGATGGTCAGAATCAGATTAGAAAGCTGTGGAAAAGAATTGTTTTTGGCATCTTGTGGGTACGTGTAGTTACTGTTTTAGCCTTGAGTACAACTACCACCAGCTAAACCCCTCTAGCCTAGTACAGTAGTAGTCATACTTTGCTGCAAATTGGGGACAAAAAAGATGAAAACATATTACATTAAGCTTGACTTCTTTATATTTTGGATTTTTAAATTTAATGTTTGTGACAAAAAAATGTCTCATAATATGTGGAAAGACAAAATAGCTCCGGAATTTACTTGGTAAAACGGAACCTAAAGTAATTGAGGTGGAAACTTAATCGATTGGTGTATTTAGGCTCGTGAGTTACTAAAGGAGTTGATAGGGCTAAACCGACCACCAAGTCAGCTCGGCCCAAATTAGGCCCAACTCGATATAAGGAGCTTGGTTGGAAAGATAAATCTACTTATTAGTCGCGTAAAGATAACCAGGAGTATGTGGACCCAGCCCGGTCTAGTAAGCTCAGTTCGGAATTCAGAGAGCGGCTTGGCCATCCTCTATCTAAATCTTTGAGTGGCCAAGCTCGGTTCTCCCCTACATCCCTAACAAGGGCAGTAACCCCTAAGAGCCCTATGGACTCAAACTACTGATCCATAAGATCAAGATAAGCCCACAGGGCCCGGTGGCTTATCCGTAAGGTTCCTAAATATACAAGGAGTCCCATTCCATTTAGGAATGAGAGACCCAATATGCTTGGGAAGTCAACAAGATAAGCATTGGTAAGACTCGTAGTCCTACTAGGAGACAATCACCTTGATAGCCTATATAATCGACACTGGATAACCAAAGTAAGGTACGTTGTTCCAGTAATCTTACTTGGGCAATACTCAGTTCTACACACCAAAAGAATTGACTTAGGTATCGGAGGCTGGTTGACTAACACCACACCGGTGTCCTTAGTCTTACTCTGTTTTGCAGGTGCCTCATCGAGCCGCGCCAGAAATTGCTTCATCAGGGGTGTTTTGGAAAAAATTATCCAAATGGATCTTTTTTTGCATTTGTTATTTTTTTTTTGTCGATTTTTTGTGTGTAGATTATTGGTTCGTCTCGACAAGAGCAATCAAAAGAGTAAAAATGTAGCTAACCAAATTAAAAAAATTGTAAATAAAGGCAAAAAATAATCTAATAATCCATAAAAATTTGAATTATTTTTATCTTTAGTGAAATCAGCTTGAGTGCATCTCGATTAACTTCATGACTATGAAATTAATGACCGGAGAAAATTTTCAGTGGCCCCAAGGTTTGAAATATGTACATTTGATATTATGAAGAAGAACATTTTTTATTTTATCATAATTACTTGGCCAAACCTCGTCAGGTTGCAGTACGTTATACAATAGACCCATCATTAGGTCACCGACTCACCTGACTCACCTCTAATTGTGTATTTAAGATCCACATCAGCTAATTACTCATGTAACAACCCGGATTTTCGGAGGAATTATTTATTTATTTATTTATTTAATTCAATTGTTGCAATAACCCGAATTTTCGTAAATAAAAATTCGAATTATAATTTTAAGATAATAATTTTCTCAAAAAATTATTTAATCGTTGATCGATTTATTTTAATTAGTATTTTTTTCGTCCGCGTAATTACGTACACATGCCAAAGGACGATACGGTAATTCAACTAGCATCTAACCCTAGCCCTATCTAGAATTAAATGTCTAAGAATCCCATGGGATTCTCTCCAAGATTCCCTCCATTAATAAAAAGATTTAGAGGAAGGAGGGGGGAAGCTTCCTAAGTTACTTAGTCACTAAGAATAAGTACACTAGAAATTTCCTAGCACCTTCCTACTTTTATTTATGACTAACTTTCCATTTATAGCAACCAATTTCCAATTTTGACCAAATCTCCCAATTTTGACTTTCCAATTATGACATATCTATCCATTTATTGTGTTGTCTCTCTCAGGGAGACACAATCTACCCACTGACGTGCCTAGATTTACTAGCCATTGACTTCCTACCAATTATCAGTACATTTTGTTCCGGTAGATTGCGTAGTCGCGTAGAACCTACACTGCGAAACTTGACTAGGTGAATTCACCTTGTGCCTATTAATGACGCACCTACTAATAGCATGACGCGACTAAAGATAGCATGACGCACCTACGGATTTCGTGACGCGCCTAAAGATCTAGTAGCCCTAATAGCCTTATGTTCTATTGCAGTACAATTTCCTCCGGCAAAGTAGCTAGTCGCGTAGAAAGTGAACAAAACGAACACGTAGTCACATTAATTTCCCCTAGCATTATTGGCATAGTATGACACACCTAGATTTTATGACACGCCTATAGATATGGTACCTTAATAGCCTCATGTCCCTTAGTCAGTACAAATTAGT
>JAXBDA010003592.1:0-33718 GCA_036023075.1 Gaultheria prostrata
GGATGGATCTGAATCAATGGAGTTAGTTGGGTTGAGAGTGTAGATCAGAAATAAGGGGGAGTTTGGATGCAAAGAAGCGGGCAAGGTTCAATGGACGGTTCACACATGAGGGGGAGATTTGTTGGAATATGTGTGAAGGTTAAGTCCCACATTGGAAAAATAGAAAAGGGGTTAGGCCTTAATATACAATTGGATGACTCACCACTTACAAGGCTTAGCCTTTTAAGTGGATATGGGACATTCAGTGTATATTGGGCCCAACGAATGTGATGGGACTCCGTGGATACTCCCCAGAAGTTTGAGCCTTGTGCACGCCAGCGCAGCGGAAGCGATGGCGGGATCGATGCATCGTTCAAACTACCAACAATAACAATTACATCTCTCACATCGACATTTACTTTCGTTTAATCTACTTTTATCTTTGCTTTCCAAAATTATTTTCCATTTTACCAATTAACTTTATACCCATTAACTTTTCTAAAGAACAAAATAATAATTGTTAAAAAATTTACCTCTTAATTTTTTAAAATGGATAATTTTTTAGGGACAATCTAAAATGAAATACTGAACTCTTATTTGGCGTTGGAGAGAGTACAATTTTATTAAAAGCATACTATATTTTTTTATTAATAAGGTCAATTCAACATATTTGGCATATTCTTGTCATTCATAAACCTTACATATATTTAGGTGGTTTGACTTTCTCTATTAGTGCTGTCGGATTCATCCATTTTTTTATTTATTACTATTTACAAGTAAATTATACCTGCATTTTAGCATCGGGTCCCATAAGAATCAGAGTCATGTGTAATTTTTTAATCTTTTATTATCAATGTATATGTCGCTTTCCACATTAATCTTTTTGGATGCTAATCTAACAAGGGTCAAGTGACGCCCTTGGCCCCACTCAATTTCCTAAAACTCCTATATTATTGTTAATTTTTTTATCTTCCATTGTTAATGTCTGTCGCTTTCCCTATGTATTTTTTTTATACTTAAGCGCCAATCTCCTAAAACTCCCAAGGAAATGACTTTTACACCTCATTTTATCTCTCAAATACTTCTTCTTAGCTCTCCGATGGAACTATGCTCGAGTTATTATAGAAGGAGATGCTTCACAAGTGGTTCAGGCGCACAACCGGACAAAAAGATATGCAGGTTGTGACTCGGTTATCTTGGACTGTGGTCAACTTGCCTCTTTATTCTTATCTTGTTCGTTTTCTCATGTAAAACGTGATTGTAACAGGGTAGTCCACTCTATGGCTAGACATTCCCTGTCTGATGTTAGGATGGTATGTTGGAGGGGTGATTATCCCCCAATGGCTATCATCTCTAGCTTTAGAAGATATTAGGGCTCTTCGCCCGTCTTCCTAATAATAAATTTCTTATTCTCGAGTTAAAAAATACTTCTTTTTTTGTCTTTATTCACCTTAAAATTACCAAATTACCCTTTTCGCATGAGTTATTTTTTTCATATGAAGGGCAATTTGATACTTTCAAGTGAAACAAGGACAAAAAAGGGAGTGTTTAAGAATAAACGGGGTGTGAAAATTATTTCCGAACTCCTATAATTGTTAGAGGTGTGTAACTTGTTAGTGAATTTGACCCATTAAAATTGTAGTATTGCCCTAAACATTTCATAAGGTATAAAATTGTCCTTAACATTTTATCCAAATACAAAGAAACATGGAGTATATATTTTTACCATGCAAATTGTCAGTGGCGGCTCTACATGTGACCAAGGGTGATCACTTGAACACTCCCAAGAAATTTTTTATTTTTTACAGAATACATGAAATGTTTTTATTTTTGTTTTAGGTTAGCCCTTCTTGAACACCCAGCCCAAAAATTGTTGAACACTCAACCCAAAAATAATTAAACATCCAACCCAAAAACAATTGAACACCCAACCCATAGCCAATTACAACCCATAACTAAATTGAATAAACTTCTTTAAAAAAAAAAAAAACAAAGGAAGTAACATACTGGTCCTTCAAAAAAAAAAAATGAACACGTAGTACTTTAGCTCGATTAAAGCTCACACTCATAAGGAAAGAATCTTAAAAAAATGAGAGAGAGAGAACAATTTACTGGTGGAATCTCCATATCCATTGCCAACGGTATAAATGTACTGCTTTTGTATCTATGACACTAACGACATACTCCCTCCGTCCCAAATTGCTGGTCCTTCTTTCTATTTTGGGATGTCCCAAAATGTTTGTTCCATTTCTAAAAACATCCATCAAAATAGGGACACTTTCCAGTTTTACCCTTAAAAAATATTTTTTTCATCTCAATTGGTTTGTCCATTATCTTTTATTTTATAACGGTTCTTATGATTTTGAAAACTTTGTATAATAAAACTAATTGATATCTATCAAACAAGATCCATATTGCATATGTTTTGAGTTTCATATAAATAATTAGCCCACAAAATTGGCCACAGTAATATTGACTGGATTCAGGGGCAAAACAGAAAAGACAATACAAAGTTTTCACACCCCTTAAAAACCCACTTCCCCAACAGGGGCAAGCAAATTGGGACGGAGGGAGTAATTTTTTTTATTGTTATTTTAGCTTACAGAATTATGGACAAGCTTAAAAAAAAATTAAACTACATTGCAAAACTTGTTAGCTTAAACAATTTTCCTTCGGATTCATGACTCCGATACAAAATCTCATCCTATCATCTTAAAGAAGACCATGTCTTCATAAAGGTTTGTCCCAACCTGATCGCCATAAGTTCTTTCAAAAGGGTATTAATAGATCAATACGCTTGTTTAACATGTAGAGGGAACTATAAGATCTTATATCTCTATTCCCAAACTATTGTCCACCATGCAAAACAAGAAATTTAATTTTCTATGTTTTGGAATTTTTTTGGTCAATTATTTACTTAAGTTCTCATTTTGCGTCATAGACAATCATTTTCGAATGGAGGGTATGTTTTTCACCGCACTATTTATATTAATATATGAAATGTTATGCATATATTGTTGGTTAATTAAGCAACTAAAGTTAAAGTAATTTCTAAATACCCTAATGCAAATTCCTAGAGCCACCACCACTGCAAATTGTGGAGAGAAACCGTTTTGCATTTGAACTGGGACAACTGATTAATTATATCATACATGTCTATAATGGAAAAGACATCTTTCCTTTTTTGCATAACAAATTATCATTTTATACTTTTGTAAAACTTGAAAAATCATTTAAAAGTGCTAAAAGTCATGATTTTGTTTCCCAATAGCTAAAAGTTATTTTTCCTAAAAGTGAAAGTTTGATTTCTCCTGAATTGAAGTATTAAAAGTCAAACCAAAAAAAAGGGAGGGATTAAAAAAAAAAGCATGTGTGATGCTTTTAGCAATGGAAAATTGAACTTCCAAAAGTCATGGGTGCTAAAAATGGAAAAAATCACTTAAAATTGACGGGACGTAGAGAGTATGATTTTAGGTAAGATTTTGAACCCATGCACTAGCCAAAGATTCTGACTCCGCCCTGTCGCCAATCCCACTAATGTTATACAAATTCAATGTTGTATATATTATTATCCAAGGTCTATTATTGCAGGTCCACAAAACTTGACTCTTATAATATGTGCTGTATATATGTTGGGCCGTAATTTTCCATTATATTGGGCTAAATAACCAACAAGCCCAATTGCAGAAAGTCCACCTTTGTCCATCACCGGTCCAACAGCGCGCTCCCGTTAAAAATGGGCCATCTGTTGCCGCCTGCAGGATCCTCAAAAACAAAGCTTGAAAAACACCTGCCAATTGAAATGGTGCTGTGATATTCCATACTGTGCATCCAAATTTGGCATTTTTTATTAAGCCGCTACGAAGTATAAAAAATCACGCAACGGCGAATGGTTTTTGCCGAGATGTTGAGGTTGATTGATGTAGCCTATGAATTACCCAATGGTAGTTGGCTACGTGGCGTTTATTTTGTTGGAGCTTTGTTTCGATCGTGAGAATTGAAGCCCAAATGAAACGAGATGCACCGTATAATTTTCCATTTGGATCCAGTTTATTGGACCCACGAATTTCTCTTATGCATTCGGGTATTTATGCCATTTCCCCCATGATCTGTGTATTCCACGAAAAAAGGGTAAGTGGAAAATATGAATAATTATTCCACTCAGCCATGTTGCAGAGTATATTACCGCCAAGAAGAGTAATGGAAGCAGTTAATTGGACACTTGGCAGTGTTAAGGGAAGGCCGGAGAAACACTTTAGGATATAACTGCTGTTAACCGCCAACTTCAAGAGGGAAAAAAGGAATATGGGACACTTGACAACATTCAAGATGGGCAAGAGGCTAAATTCAAGGCTCTCGGCAGTGGCTTTTTGCCTATAAATACAAGAACTTAAGAAGAAAAATGGGTTCCTCAACCAATTAACCTCACGCTTACCCAAAATTTTGGCTCCAGCCACACTATGTTTTTACGTTCTAGCAAAGTATCCACTCAACCTCGTTGAGTTTTATCTTTTTCCACAAGATTCTAGACCGCCTAGATCTTGTTTTTCATTTCCTTGTACCCAAACTTTGTTAAACCGTCAATAAAGTTTGATTTATTTTCCTTTACGTCGTTATCTTCTCATTTTCCACACGGTAGGAGAATTATCTCGTTATTTCTTCTTCTCACACGGTTGGGAAATATTCAGTCCTCTTCGTTGAGGCAAAATAAGAACCTACATTCGGCCTCGCCCTTTGGGTCGAACACAATCGTTCTAGATATGAAGTCAGAAAAGGCACGTAGCCCTTTTCCACGTTGGACGTCAACAAGTCCTGACATGTCTGCGCGACAACTGCCCGAGCCATTGAGTTTTTCCCAAAAACGGAGAAACACATACCAATTATGTTACGACCATGCCACATTTATCACACGCAATTACACAAACATTATGCGTTCACATGATGTATGGGCAGAACGTTTTCATACAATTAGCCCGAGCCCGATTTTCTATGGGTTGGGCTGGGCCGGGCTAAATTTGAACGGGCTCGGGCGGGCTTCGGGCCAGTGGGCCAAATTTAACCCCTATATGGAGCACACTCGCACTGATTGTATGGAAGATAAACAGATCGAGACTCATGCGTCAAACGCTTTAGTTGTGGTGGATCAATTTTGCCTCAAACGAGAGATGATCATTAAAAAACAAATTAATTCGACGTAGACAACAAACTCAACATAATACCACCTTGCTCCCTTAATGGCCCTTTTGTTACGAGTAATTGCTCAGTGATCTGCGAACATCGCTATGTGATGTCTCAATACCCTCAACAAATACACATCCATATATTACTATCTGCGATCATAAAATAAATTAAGAGTGCGTTCTCCATAAACTTTTTTGGTATCTTTGTCTTCCTAAAAGTGCCAACATACCCGTCATTCTCGCTAAATTATTGGTTCATTCTTCTTAATTTTTTTTTTTGTGTGTTTTATGATTTTTTAAAGATTCGCGTTAGTTTTTTGGAATTTATTATTCATTGTATCCTACACATGATGGAGTAATTATTCAGTGTTTTAGAGGCATCACCATGTGAATCAACACCATTTATTTATCACGCGTTTGCGTGGGACTTGTGCACTTAAATCTGCAATCTACGAGAAAATATATAATGGGTAAGGTTATTAGGGCACCGCCATGTGATACTCCAACCCCCTAAACCACCAAATAATCCCCTTGACGGCCAAATAAATGTTCCACATGTAGAAATCAAGACCCACCACCTCCCAATTCCTGAGGTAGAATGAGGAATTATAGCCATGCGGCCACCGGAGTCTTACCACCATCGATCAAAAATCCAACTTGCCCCCGTACTCCCCCATTTTTCATAACACCTTTAATCCACATTTTTGCATGTAACATGTCTAGTTTATATCATATTTTCATAACACCTTTAATCCACTTTTTTGCATTCTCTAAGGTGTAAGGTTCACACTCTCCATTTTTAATAGACAAATATACCTTCACAATAAATTCATACATGATACACTCTTGCCGGAAAAGTCACCGGTGCAGATAACCATATCTAGAATAAAAAAAAGTAGTTATCTGGACTCAGAAGATGTGGTTATCTATACTATATTTATTTTTTAAAGTCTACTTGGGATCAGATGTGGTTATCTGGACTCACAAGAGTTGGTTATCTGGACTCAAGAGATGTGATTATCTGGACCAAGGTGCTGAATCCGTATTTAAAAATTATGTGATGACTCATGCATTATCAGTAGGTTTATTGTACTCGAAGATTTGGTAGTTCCAAAAACAACTGTACTCCATAGAAATATTAGTAAAAGACAATAGAAAACTAGAAGCAATGTAAAAAGGTGCGCCATGTTGTACATAAACTTATCTCCCAAAAGTGTTTTTCTTATGCAGGGTTCAACGCACGCTTCCACTCCCAGAGGTTCATATTCCCCAAAACCACCACAGAAGAAAAGTTTCTGCAACTATTCCACTTTTCCTTTCAAAAAAAAAAACAATTGAACTTTTGGTGTGCCTAATTCAATCGGTACACTACTCACGGTCTTAATCTTTCATAAAGAAGAAAAGAGAACGACAAACGTAGGTTGAAGAGGCGTGAAGTTGAAGGCTGCTTTAGTATACCGCTAGAAATTTCCAGGAAAGGAGGATCTTTTCTTTCTCAGATCTGACGTTCTTCTTTTTCTATTTCTTCATTTCTTTCACCAACCGGTACATACCGCCGGAAATCATCGGTAAGGCCGGACCTTGCCGGTCATCGTGACCATTTTCGCCGGAGTTTCGTCGGTGGTGGTGTTCGCTGGAGGATCGCCGATTATGGTGGTCGCCGGAGGTTGGAAGGCAATGGTGGTGGTCGGCGAAGTTTGGCCTGAATGTTTGTCACCAGAGGAAACACGCACAGATCTGAGGGGTATTGAGGATACAACCATACTTTTGATGGGCTGGTGGACCCGAAGTAATATAATAATTTAGAGTGGACGTGAGGTGTTAAAAAATGTCTATAGTGGACTTCACCAACTGGTCCAAAAAAAAATATAGCTCCATGTGTCAGTGCCTTGTGGCACCATATACATGCACCAAATAATTTTCTTTCTGAAATAACTTTTATTCATAATTTAGAATCTTGAATTATAAGTGGAAAGCATGATAAAAAAAAATTATAAGGGGAAAGTAAAGACAATAAATTAGTATAAAAGATAGGGTCTTGCTAACCGTTATCCAATAGGTGGAAGATAATAGATACATAAAGACAAATGAGTTCGAATTTTAATACACATTTCACGGATAACACTTTTACGGACATTAATATACTTTTATTAGATATTGATACACCTTTTACACATTATTCTTCACCTATTGGGATTTTGGAACCCTTTAGTGCCCCAAGGTTGTGATCCCCCTCGATCCCACCGTCTATCCCACCATCTTATAAGGGCTCCCTTACATAAGCCTTATGTAAAGGATTTGTCGTTCGAGATTGAATTTCAATGATCCGAGACAATCCGAACCGTTAGATGTGTTTAAAACATGTTTTTAAGGTCCAACGCGAGGATTCGTAAAAGCAAAATACCCGGTAGGACTTGATCCAATCAGTTTTTGAAAAAAATGCTATGTATAACGTTTTTATCGAAAAATGCTTGGATCGAGCCCTTTCGGGTATTTTTTTTTTTACGAATCCTCGCGGTAGACCTAAAAACACATTCTAAACGCATCTAACGGTTTGGATTGTCGAAATTCAATCTCGAACGAAAAATCACTTACATAAGCTATGTAAGAGAGCCCCTATAGGATCTTCTTCATATATATATATATATTAATGATATATATATATATGAATGAAGGCGTCCCGTAGCCTTCCCGAAGATTTCCCAAGATTTCCAAATCTTCATACTTCTCATCATATTTTTTTTTTGAACGATAAAAAAAAACCTTCTCATCATACTTGACCTGTGAAATTGATTTTGTTTGTTACCACTTTCAGTTTTTAAAATTGATTGATTTATTGTATTTGTATATAAAAAATGGAGTAGTAAATAGTGTCTCTTAGCAATTGTAGATAATCACCTTTTGCTGATTTCTTGAAATTTTCCAACAAAATGAACTACCTCACAAAGCATATAAGTAGACTACAAGGTTCTGCTAAACGCCAATTGTTAATGCCTCTAATTCAATTTTGACCACACTGCTCGGATGCTCTCGATAATCAAGTTGGACATTCATGTAGTCTGTGTCAAAAATTGAAAACCAATTTTCACATCCAATTTGAATCCAAGGAAATGAATCAGTTCCATTGAATCTACAAATGCCTGCAAGTTGTGAAGATCATCAACAACAACTGTGGATGTCCTTAAATTTAAGTTACTATCTCGATCAATGTTACCGCTGCAAAGACGAGAAAAAGAGTTCCCCCAATATAGGCAACTACCTGTACAAACAACAATAAAACACTTTTTAAGTGAAAAAGGAAAGAAAAAAAAAAAAGACGAAGAAAAGATCATATTACAAGACTGTCTTTAGAATTTTTTTAAAGAGTTCAACTGTATCGGATTTGTGGCAGCTGAGAAGAATGCAAAGAGGCTAACAGCTAAAATGAGACTCTGTATGCATGACGATGGATTTCGTGTATATTTTGAATCTTTCTGCTTTTTCAACATCGTGAATATAAAATCGCAGACGAAATCGTATTCCCTTGACCAGATTCTATGTCCCAAGTGGTTGAACTTTATTTTATAAACAAACTATTTCAGGCAGGTGATTTTCAAAATATTCAATATCTTATTATCTTCTATTGTAATCTTGAGTTGATCCTAAATGAAGTCATGACAGTGATACAGATAACAAGATTTGACAAGAATCTGGAGACAACCAACCGAAAAAACAAGGAAAAGCCGTAACCAATGTGGAACACACATGATATTTGACCCCCCAATAATATCCTCAGATTGGCGTCTTAAGGTGTCCATTGGAAGTGATCAATCACGTACATTACACTAATAACTAAGTACATACATAATTAGGATAATTGGACAATCACACGTCTAATTTGTACCAAACCAAAAGCCAGTTTGTTTCGCGTGCTACCTGATTTGATTTTGCTCGGAACAAAGTAACAAGAGAAGACTATGGAATCTGTAAGAGTTTAACGAGTCCGGGAATATCTCACCTTCTCAGATAAGAATGTCCCCATTAAAGAACCCCCCAACACAGCCAGCTGCATGAAGTAATTGTTAATGCATCAGTTCAATCAGTCTAACATCAGCATGCTAGAGCAAAAAAAAAAAAAATGAACAAGAAAATAAACTAATCTGTTATCAATTGGGACACAATTTAGTGACTCAGTTATACTGTCCATTGAGTCCATTCAACTAATAATGCCAGTAGAAATCTCGCCAACATCACTAATTACGGGCCTCTAACCTCTAAGGGAAATCCTCTCGTTTACTTTACATTTTTTCACTGGAAACAATGAACATATAGTTTGTACATGTTCTCTCATCTATTGTTGGCGAAAAAAAAATCTGCAAGTTTGTTTTCTATGCATGGAAGGACTTGCTTTTGTTACCGAAGTAGTAACTTGCAGTTAGTGAGACATCTAAATTTTTTCTTGGAAGTTAAGAAATTACCAAAGTTGCAACTCCATGACCAGCTAACGCTCCCCCAATGACTCCCAGAGGTGAAGAGGCAGCAGCAAGTGCTGAATAAGATTAGGTAGAGTATTGATGTTAGCAGATAACATGAACAGAATGCTCCAGCAGGGAGATATAGACGTTCATGATGGGACACACAGGTAAACATCCAAGAAAGTAAATAAATGAAAAAGAGTTGCAATCTAATTGTTTCTTTAGTTAGAGGGTCATAACGAAAAGAACAACTTTTTGGCTTGATAAAGATGAGTGAACAGGGCGGAGCCAAGATTTTGAATAGGGGGTGTCACTGTTCGATAAAGCCCACTAGTACTGTTGCACGCTTGGTCACATCCGATCCAGCTCTCAGTCCTTGCTCTCGCAAATTTTAGCTCATGCAAACGCGCACGCCTTATGTGACTTATTGCATGTTGTTCCTAGAAGTACTAAGGGAAATGTTCAGTTTAAAGTCAGGTTTTATCATGAACTTTGTTTTGTTTTTGGAAAAAATGAAAGCATGGTTAAACTATCTTGTGATATTTAAATGAAAGTTATTGAGATATTAATTTTATGATCCGAACCGTTTGGTTTATAAATTGCTATTTTTTCATCAGTTGCTTAAAAAATCAAGTTGTTTGGATACTGGTAAGTACCTAATCACTTTCCACTAGGCAGAAAAAAAAGAATTTGGAATCGGGTGTGGCACGTGCATTACAGGAACTTTTATTCCTGATTATTGAAATAAATATGTTTCTTTCTTCTAACATTGTCTCCTAACCAATCTTTTGTCAAGAAATGGTTTTCTTTTCCATATAATTCCAACCTAGAAGACATGCTTGGCCAAACTGAATGGACTTCATTCAAACACAATTGACTTCAATAGTCGCGCAGAAAGCAAGGCCTACATACTTATAAAAAAATCACTACAATGTCATATGCAGTTTCAAAGCAGCTACAATCACTATCAAAGCAAACATAGGAGCTTCTAGCTTAATCACTCACCTATTGTAGAGAAAAATGATTTATCACCCCATTCTGCAACAAAAACAAGCAGGAAAGTGCTAATGACAGTGTTAGCAGTGGCCAAAATCCCAGCACCATTTCCTGAAAATTCTGAAACTGCCAGCTCTGCCTGTGGAATGAGATATCATTGTGGAAAAAGGAAATCAGGTAGATCGTCAATAAATATATGTCAGAAGTGACCTTGGAATTTATGAAATTGGTAGATTGAGTTTTAAGAATTCTTTGACAAGTCATAGCTAAATTTCTTACATGAATGTAAATAATACCAACAATTTAAACACAAGAAAAAACAAAATTCAACTACATTGTTCTCAACGGGGCGTAGTAAGTACTCGTGACTACTTCATACACGATGTGCCTTTTTACCAAAGTTCAATGTATCACAAGTTAGTGTACAATTGATAAGGGTGCAAATGTGCCCATTTACGGCCCCTAATTTATTATTGTTAGCCCGATTAATATATTACTTGGAGGTCGATACTCGTTTTTCTCGTTTCAGGACTTGCGGAACAATTGAATGGAAAGCGGAGTTAAATTGAGAATTTTATACGGTGCTGATCAAATTAATTGAGAGATGGAGCCAAGCTTATTATCAATTTCAAAAGCCGAGAAGCACTGAATTAAATTCTTAAACAAAAAAGTGCGGACGAATGGGTAATTCACAATGTTTGTGAATTGGGTTTCCAAGTGGAGCCCATGGTTTACTAACAAGTAATTGGGGTAAGGCAGAAAAGTGGAAAAAGGAATTGTCTTCAATTCCTTAAAAGAACTTCTCGGCATATTATCATAAAAGGGGTCCACCAATGGGATTGCTAGGGGAGGAAGCTGGGTGAGTCGGTTCATGAGGATTATAAAAGGAGGCAGGCAGCAAGGGTTTGGACATCATCTTTTCCTACGCATAACAGAGCTAGGGGCTGCACACAAGGAGAGAAAAGGCTGTGCAAATAACAGAGGGCAATTGGGTCGTGCGGCTGGACTTCCGACGCATAACAGGATCACAAAGCCGCATCACTTTTTCCACACATGAAGCTGCGGATCAGACTTTCGCATAAGTGGGTATTCTCTAAAAGCTGCGTGTAACGGACGTACAGTACAGGGAGTCACGACCGAGCTTCTCGGTTTATTTTGTGAGCTTTTAGTTTCTCGTTTCAATGGTGTTTAATTGTTTCATGATTATTTGTGCCAACTCCATGAGCGGCTAAACAATTCGACTAGGGTAACGAGGATGCCTCTGCAAGTAATATAGTTGTTTAGATTCCTAGGGTTTTATATTCAACTTTTGATTGTATGACTTGGATGATTTCATAATTTTTATGAATGTGTTTATTTTTCCAATTTTCTTATGGTGTTTATAATCGCGATATTAAGTACCATCATACAATGGTTTTCAATGGTTCGGCATAGTTTCTGATATAGATTATACGACGTGAGACGGGTCGTGCCGCCCGTTAAGTCCGGTGAGACGATCCGTGCCGTGTTGAGATAGTCTATACGGAGTACGAATCTTGAGAATACTTTTGGGGATTATCAATAGGATTTGCTACCCTACGGTAGTCTGGTTATTAGTTGAATAGAACCCTAGATTTCGCACAATTATATTATAAGGGGAGGTTAAATTGGAAACCCTAGTCCCTTCTCTCACTTGTTTTCAAACCTCAATCACTTTTTATTTAATTTTCGCTTAATCATTAGTTTAATCAAATCTAATTCTACAGAGTAGTAGTTAACTCCAAGTTTTATAAATTATATTTTTGGTACGAAAACGACATATGAACAATAAAGTTCGAGGATTTACAGGACACAAAAAATCATCAAATCCTACAGTCATGAACAACCAAAAATATTACACCAAAAACCAAAATACTTTGTTGGACACGGATCAAATGGCTGCCAACATGGATAGACAACACTAAGTCCACTCTCATAACTGGATCTATATATATCTGATTGAGTTAGTTCAAGATAGGAAAGACCGTGGCCATTAAAATAACTATGAGAGTAATAGTTTGAAGAGTTGCCAAAGCAAAGTACTTATGTAATATGCTCATTCTTCAGCATATTCTGAAAAGGTGGCATTTAAACAGCCGACGAAACTGGTGATGCACAGTTCAAGAAATCACAGAATGACAGAAGTTTTAAAAGTCGTGCTGGACACAGGTTGACATCCACAAGTGTCAATGAACCAGTTCTATGTAGGAACTTCCAACAAGTTCTGAGTTGTCAGGCATGCAATACTGTATTTCAGTTAAAACCCCTCCTATATATGTTAATGTTTTGGAAGTGCTAAAATTAGAAGATCACGGTGACAGGTTATATACATACGAATTTTGTAAATTACTAAAAAGAATTCACCTGCTTCTGTTCTTCTTCTGCCTTTAGACCATCACCAGAACTGGCTTCAATCAGGGTCGAAACCCCGAAATATAGCTTCAATAGCAACATTTATGATGAGAGTATCAGTAAAGTATAAGAGGTTTGTATTTAATCACTATGTGCTGAATACTGTTTGGTATTTGCCTGTTCAGGTATGTTGCAGTTTGTTTCATCTAGCTAAAATCTGGAAGGCAGCAATTACCAGAAGGACAACCGCAGCAATGTCGTCAACAGGTAAATCAGTTTCACCAAATCTGCCAGTTAGAAAACACATATTAGGACACTCCTTGATTAGTTCACTATGCTATCATTTCCTATTCTTTCCCACAAAGTCACTCAACATATGTTCACTGGTATGGAAAATTGGACAGATCACAGATGTCAATTACTCAATTGCTATTGCTTCATTTTCCCATGCTAAAAATATATGATGGGCAGGACAAATTAGATATTGCCAGTTATCTTTCTAAAAGAACTGGAAGGATCTGATGACGAGTTCAGGAAACTTAAGGGAATATTCACAAAGAATCTATCAAGTACCTGAATGGAAGGATATCATCAACGTAATGAAATGTCCGTCCAAGAACAACAGATATGATTGTCATTGCCCTGCCCATTATACATAGACACAGTTATGTCTAACATAGTAACATAGTTACATTTTAATTACAAGTGGTTCAGAAAATATTTTTCACCAAAATGGACAATCATTAGTCCAGTTATTGATGGTATAAAACAGCTCTTGAAATATTTTATATTTAGCAATTTGAACATAGATATCCCAAGATGAATTATAAGATGAACAATCATATGTGCTCTACAGGTTGCAACACTGGGACTGCTATGCATTACTAACTTTTAGAAAAGCATCCTTAGCCAACTGTACGGAGACCGTGTTGCCGTTGACATCACTGGTTAAGAGATTGCCTTATATGCTATGACCCACGGGATTAATCTCCATATCTTTCTAAATGGGTAGTTTGGTGTCTCCTTATGATTAAGTAGCTTATAGTTATTATCATAAGGAGAGAACATGGATTATGTGATCTAAATTGTCAGTACAAGTAATCTAAATTTTCAGTATGAGTAGGTTCAAATACATAGGCCACCCAAATTACTGTGCATTAAAACTGGAATCCATACGCAAGTGCGCCAAAAGTCCCCACAAAAACGACAGCACCAGGATTCCTAGCTGCTAAAAGTGCCTGCCATTAAACATTGAATATTCAAAATACAATCTAGTTGATAACAACATGCAGACAATTGATGAATTAGAAGAGAATGTAGGAGAAATCAAACTATACCAACAAACATTAAATGTGCATGCACAATAATCTAATTTGGTTAAGAAAGAAATTTTTTGGAACATTTATGAATAGATATGTCCATAAAACAGTCGATATGTTTTCGCTTACCGCAATGAAAAAGGTTTTGTCCCCTAGTTCAGAGAAAAATATAAGCAAGAATGCCTGCAACATAAAGAGTGACTTTTAAAGTTAGTGAATAGAAGTTTACATGCAGTAATATAATTATAGGTATATCCTTTCCAAGACAGGGTATCCGATAAATAACAAACTGTGAAAAACTAATTCTACCAAAATGGAATTCCTTAAGGTGGAGGATGAAGAATGATGCTCACAAATTTTCCCAGCAAGACTTAAAAAAACTCTGCCAAAGAGGTCGTATAGGATTGATGGAAGCTCCAAACGGAATTTTTTGTTTGTTGTCTATTTAAGAACCACAGATTAACATTGCGCAATTCTTAGTCTTTATGATCTAGCCTCCATTTCAATGTCACGTCATATTAGCAACAAGTATCCACTATGGATAGACCTTAACACATTATTACTGTTTCTAAGGTCCTGTTCGTGTGTTTGAAGGAACCAACTTCTGCGTACTCTTTTTGCTTACATGTCATTGTACACTTGTATTACGCTTAGCAATGTTAAAATGCAATCTTAACTTCCATAAAAGTAAGGAACAAGAAAAACATTTGTTAAGAGAAACATACTCTGATTTCCTCAAATCTATCATATTTGTTACTATTCCGTAGGTGTAGGCAATAAACTAAAGCCAAGAAACTATAAAATGGAAACCCCAGCTATGCTCACATCCTCAAATTTTTATCAATTAGAAGAGAAAAAAATTCACTTCTAGTTGAGCTGAGTTATATGACCATCAAACGGCACCTCTATCCATATCAAGAAATGTGCCCCAACAAGCCTGTTCGAGTTCCAGTTTACCCCATGGTCGAGAAATGTATGAAAAAGAAAGTTCTATTGCTCTCTAAGAGTGTAACAATCATGAATGTTGAAGGGAGATTTTCCTAACTGAAGCAAAACCTGTGCTAATATCGCCTAGATCCCCTAGAAATGGCATTGATTGCAACCCACTCGTGAAATCTGAGCCGGCAACCGCTTGTTGAGTGCCTTCAAGGGTGAATAATCCAACGAGCAGTACAAACTTTAGGTAACCGTGGAGTGATGCATTAGAAACTGGGATATCTCCTGGTACGAAATTCCACTTCCCAATTGCCTTCCTTGATGTTAATTCGTCCAGGACACCATCAACAGCATCCACATTGTTTGTCAATCTGGTTGCTTTGCGTGCATTAAGATTGAGGAACCTGAACTCCTGCATCAAAGATTAAATTTAACAGCAAGGGTTTCATTAGTCATCAGTTCAGGCTTATTAGCAAAAGATTTGGGGCCATTGCTGATCAGCTCTTTGATGCTCCAATACGAAAAATTCAGGGCGAATATATTTGATGCAATCACCTTTCCATCTCTCCAGAGGCTCCAATACAAACAGGGCAAATAAATTTGATGCCAGCTAGTGGACACAATAGCAATTCAACAGGATAAATAGAGTTGTTATGAAGCAGTTGTTTGTACTTTGCAAAGTAAGCGGTGGCCATATATCAAAAGTTTTCCTTTTTAGAACTAAATCTAAATTGATAATTAGCCACAGGACGAAGTAAATAGAGTTAGGATAAGCCTATGGTACATCCTTACAAAGATAATATATAACTAACACCAAAATGTATGTAACTAGTACCCAAAATGTGTACCTGCATAACAATTTTGGGTTTACTGTACAGCCCTATCCGTTAATTCACAATAAAGCGCACAACTCACACCATAAAAATGCGTGACTAATGAATCAGAAAATATGATTATACGAAAATATGCGTACGATGCACCAAATATATACATATCATCCAAAAGTATATGTATCATATACTTCCAAGGGAAGCTCCTGCGTAACTAACGCCAAAAGCGCATAACATACACCAAAAAAGCGTGCAACATTTTTGTGGTACACTCTACCATAGCTTTCTCCATAGAGTTAATTAAAAACCACTGCATTGTGGTTGGTCAGTCCAGTAACCTATATTCATTCCTGGTAAAAACAGAACCAAATCATAAGCTAAGCTGCACTAACACCGCCTAAACACAACAAATGCCAGAAAAAATCAAGAATTCAGCGATAGTTTCGGTAAAAGTTCTAGCGCATGCTAATTAATCAAAAAATGTACGCACCAAAAAAAGAAAAAAGAAAAAGAAGAAGATATAAACTCACATTGTATGTTTTCACGCATTGCTGCCTCGCGTACCTGAAATTGAAATGAAAAGCACAGTGTTACAGAATGCGTAAACAATTGCGATTCGGAGTCTGGTTTTTACAGCATCAACTATCAAAACACGAATAATACTGGAAATTTACACTGAATTGAGAGAGTCTCATTGCGAAAATCAATCAAAGGAAGAGGAAATTTAGAGAGTTCAGAATAAAGAAGTTACCTTGAGAGAAAGAGCTTCGGATTACGGCGAGAGAGCTTCGGAAATCGATTAAACTGCTGCGATTTGAGTGGAGAAGATGATGAAAGCAGTGAATGAGTCTCCTGTAAGACGCTCTGCGATGAGAGCGATACGCTTCGCATTCTCTCTCTCTCTCTCTCTCTCTCTCTCTCTCCTGTATCAACCACTTGTCGTAGTGATAAGAGAGCGGGACTACTAGGCCGTTACTCTCTCACCTTTTTATCTACTTTACCTTCTTTTTTTTTTGGAAGTAGACATCCTATATAAATAATGTCATTATGATTTCATACTGTGCGATTTGAATCATTATGATTTCATCCCGATATTCAAATAAACTCCAAAATACCCTTTCTCTCTCCTGATTTTCCTAATATTTCTCTCTTGATTTTTCTAATATTTCTCTCTCCTAATTATCTTAATATTTCTCTCTCCTAATCTTTCCTAATCTCTCTCTCTCCCCCCTATATTGAAATATCTCTCTCAATCTAATTTTATAATTCTATCTCCCTAATCTTTTCACACCTAAAATCTCAAAATAAAATTGAAAATAAATAATCAGACATTTTGACCTAAACATGATACATTTTTTAACCATACAAATGTAAATAAATGAACTAAGAATAAAAGTAAGATTGCATATAAAAAAAATCATAACCACATGGTAGATAAATGCACCACGAAAAAATCATTAAAAAGTCACGAAACACGTGGTAGATTAATGCAGCATAAAACCATACCCGCCAAAACCATGAAAAACATGGTAATCAAATTAACCATGACTAATACTGTGTGAAAGCACCACAAAAAAAAATCATGAAACATATGGTAGATTTATGCATCACAAAACCACACCCAACCAAAACCATGAAAAACATGGTAATCAAATCCTCCACGACTAATACTATGTGAAAAATCATGAGTAAAGAATACACCATGATACCTGAAATCAATTTTACGGAATATGATTCATATGAAAAATAACAACTTACGGAATACAACCATGAGAATGATTGCACCATGAAAATAACAACTTACCAAAATCATTTTTTACCCCATATGGTTCTATAATTCATCAACAAACTGCCGACAAAAAAATAATAACAAAAAAAATAAACCAACACACCATGAAAACCAAAACCAATCTTTTCGAAATGGTTCTACCATCAACCAACATGCGTGGCTCTGTTTTCCGATGATGCTTGCACCTTTCTCTTGATGCTCGTCGTCGTCTCCTTGGCAATCTACATAATCATCTTGGTCTTCTTCCGTGAGATCACGCCGCCCACCACCGCCGTCGAGGAGAGAGAAGAAGTCCATATTTTTGGTATCACTAACACCCTTGCCGTTTACCTATTTGTTTCTGGAGTTAGTTCCGGATCTAGGGCGATGACGGCTAAGGTTTCCATGGAAACTTGAGAGAGAGAGAGATTGAAAACGTCCTATTCCTTTAATTAAGGAAACCATGGAGGTTAAAGAAATCTGAACGTCCCTTATGAACCAATAATGGAAATCAAATTGTATAGGATTCCCACACTAGACTTTTGGAACTAATAATGGATTAGTATTGGCCGTGAAATCAGGGAGTAAAAAATGGAATGTGATCCCGGATTTTTTTTGGATAATTATTAGTATATATTATTAGTATATACATGGAGAAGCTAATCCCATTAAGTATTTCATTTTCCTACTAAAATGGAGAAGCTAATCCGGATTTTTTGGTAATTGACTACATGTACAAGATATGTCATTAAGTAACCATGGAAAGGTTGGAGGTATATCCGGATTTTTTGGTAATTAATTAGTCCGGAATTTTTGGTAATCTAATTAGTATTACAATAGTAGATTAATTAATACTAAATTAATTAATAAGGGTACAATGGTCCCATAAACCATTTACAGGATGGAATCATAAAGATTCAAAACACACAGGATGGAATCATAATGGTAATATTGGTTTAGGATGTCTAATTAAAATTCTCGTGTTTTTTTTAACGGGAAAAGTCATTTGCCGTTAGAATACGTTTCTCCATTATATTATACGTTTCTCTGTTAAGTGTTAACCAAAGGCCAAGCCTTTTTACCTCCTTTTCGAAAAAAATAAAAAACAAAAGCCCTTTCGTTTTTTTTTTCTCTTCGGACTGCTCTTTCACTCTAAAATTCCAGACAAGAGTTTTTTTTTTTTTTTTAAGAGTAAATCAAAGATGATTTAATTTCCTGTGGACATGTTCTAATTTTTTTACTCCAAACACGTATTTTGGGCTAAAGTCAATTTCATTTTCACTCCAAGCACCATTTTGCTTTGTTGATCAATAAAGAAAAAACAAGGAGAAAAACTTACTCCAAAGCATTACCGGACAACAAAAATTATTATTATCATTCCACTTATAGGGCTCGTCAAATGCATGGGTATTTGCAAATAAATATTTTGATCAAACACCAATAAACAATTAAGCACAGAAGCAAATCATTGAAAAATAGTCATACGGCTTTTGTTTTTTTCCGTAAAGGAGGTGAAAGGGCTGTGCTTTGGCTAACAGAGAAATGTATAATATAAAGGAGAAATGTAATTACCGGCAAAGGAATTTTCCCGTTAAAAAAAGCAACTAAAAAATTAAAGGGGTTTTAGTGTGCCACATGGCAAGCAGTAGGGGATAGGACACCAAAGGGGAACATCAAATGGGGACAGCGAATCCGAAGTGGTTTCTTTGCGTGTCTTCGTAGCATCTGTGCATTTGGTCAGCAGTGTTAATGTGTATTTGTGTCAAAATACTCTCCATCACCAAAACAGCCCCATTGTTGGAGAAGGGGAAAATCTTTCTATATTGTGTGTGATTCTAATCACAGATTTGCTACCAATACTGCGGTGATTTGTTGCTTAAATTGGTGGCTGAAGTTATGGGATTGTTTCCCTTATTGATCACATGTAATGTGTATTTATATTTAGGGTGATGTATTACAGCAACCTATGAATATTTCGGGCTAGTTTCGAGGTCGTTTCAGGGGTCAAAATCGACCTTTAAAGTCAGTCGGTTTGATTTTCTCTCGCCGAAACGTGTCATATTTTTCCGTACTATTTTTTTTGGGTGTTCTTATTGTTTTTCCTTCCGCACAATATCGATGGGTGGACAATCAGAAAATAATTCGGCCCCAAGGCTTTCTTCAGTTCTTCTTAATGGACTGAATTATGTTCCATGGTCCCGTGTCGTGACACTAGCATTGGGTGGAAAATCATTGTTTGGGCATGTTGATGGAACAAAATGTCCTCCAACTATATCGAAGTCTTATACAAGTGATGAAGTTGAGAAGTATGGTGAATGGAAATCCGAAAACCAGTACACCATGTCTTTGCTTCTCAATTCTATGGAACCCAAAGTTGCTGAAATCTTTACCTTAACCGACACTGCTCATGAACTTTGGCAATCTATGAAGGATTTATATGGTCATCAACATAATGCTTCCCGTATTTATCAATTAAGCTATCAATAATTGCGAACAAGGAGATCGTTCTTTTGTTGAATACTTCGGTGAATTGAAGAGCATGTGGGATGAACTTGGCTTGTATCGTCCTCCTGCAACTGATCTTGTAACATTGTAAAAAAGGGCTGACCAAGATAAAGTCTTTCAGTTATTGGCCCACATCAAACTAGAATTTGAGAATATTCGAGGCCAAATTTTGATGGGATCTGACATTCCATCTCTCTCGAGTGTTTGTGCTACCATCCAACAAGAAGAAACTAGGAGGAAAACAATGAACATTGAGACCAAATCTGCTGTCATTCATTCTGAAGCCAGTGCTCTAATGGTGGATAAGCGGAAAATTGACACTAAGAAGCAAAGTGGTAATTTTTCTCTTAATAAAATTCGTCATTGTGACCATTGTGACAAAGATGGCCACACTAAGGATCGTTGTTGGATTCGTTTTCCACACTTGAGGCCAAAATTCAAAAGAGGAGAAATCTTATTCATAGGTTGCTGTAATACAACACCCTAAATATAAATACACATTACATGTGATCAATAAGGGAAACAATTCCATAACTTCAGCCACCAATTTAAGCAACAAATCACCGCAGTATTGGTAGCAAATCTGTGATTAGAATCACACACAATATGAAAAGATTTTCCCCTTCTCCAACACCCATTCTCTCTCTCCTATGCAAACTTTGTACTAATGGGTTTTGTTTATTGCTTCCAGGAATGATTTCGGATTGTTGAAATAAGGGATCAAACGGCACCATCCGAAAGACCATCGTCGCCAACCGGCAGCACGGCAAAAAGCTTTTCAAAACGCAGTTCAGGACCGAAGAAGTCGAGCCAGGAAAATTAATCAGAAAGTGCGACAAGACCGAGCAGATCCTCAGGGACAGCGTCGGTATAGGTATTCGTTGCAATCTCTCTCTCTCTCTTGAATTTAAATTAATTCCTTTGGCAATTTTTACCTGGTTGTTGTTAACAAGCGACCGACAAGATCTGTCGGATAAAAACTTCTTTAGTAGCTATGTTTTCGGGTCTTGAGAGAATAAGATGGTTTCCAATGAAGTGGGCACTCTGGCGTGTCATGATAATGAATGTAACAGTGACAGTTGCCCAAAACAATTTTCGCCTGCTGAATCAAGCCACAGTCCTGGGCCTCACAAGGTATGCGATTGTTTTACAGGCACTTAATTTCTTATGACTTTTGATTGGTATTCCAGTCCATCAGTAGGATACGTGTTTTCCTTGTGAATAGGACATTAATGAGGTAATAGAGTATTTTTACGTAAAGATGATGACATATAAATCTGACATAAAGATGATGACATATAGAGTAAATCTGACTGGAAATTTTTTGGTCTGAAATCATAAGAATGGTGAATTTGCAACAAAATATTTTCCTCTGTCTTTTTTGTGAGCTTACTTGTCGTTAATTTGGAAGATATGCAGTTTGATTATTTTTGGAAAACCGTATTGCTAAGAAGCTATAGAGTTGGAAAATATTCGAACTCCAGGAATTAGGTGAAACTTGAAAGTTCTACATGGAAATTGTACTATGAAATTTGGATAGAGTCCTCTTCTTCAAACCTTTTGTTTTCAACATACCTTTTCTGAAAATTGATTTTTCCCATCTTTAGAGCACAAAAAGGAAGCCTTTTGTACTACTATAATATCAGATGTAATTGTTGCAATTATGGCTGCTCTAAGGCTGTAACCGCCAGCGTGGAAACTCTGTAATTCAAAACCATCGATGAACATGTTTTGGGATTGCTTGTTTCTGTATAACTATGGTCCATTCTTCCTCTGGGACCTGTAGTGACACTTAATACTCTAATTAGACATAGCTGGAGTGTGCTTCGAATACTTTCAATTTCTTAATTCACCGGGTTTGTTGATAAAAAAAAACTTATTGATAAATCTGCAGATACTTGCTGCTGCAATGAGAGGGCTGAGGCTTGAGTGAATTCTGTTGGCTCTGCAAAGAATAAGATTTGAAGATGGAGTAGCAATTGGGGTTTTATGATTAGTTATTTGTACAGAGAGAAACATTCCAGCTCTTTCAAGTAGTTGAAAGACTGTTGTATGTTTTTCTTCCTTGTTTCCTCATGTGTGCAATTAATCATCTTTTTGTGCCCACTTCTCCGGTTCGGGAGACCTTCATGTGTAGTAATGCTTGTTGCGTCCATGATGATTCTCTCTCCCGTTTATGATTGGCTTGATTTTTAGTAATGCCTGTTGAGTCCATGATAATTCTGTTTTTCTATACGCAGGAGTAATAAAATTGCAGAGATATGGCTTATCGTGGTGCTATTCACGTTTTAAATGTTACTCAAATGTATTTACTTGGCTTTAGAGTGGGATGATTAGTATTACAACCTATGACTCGAGGCATTTGGATTCATATGAGGCCATCAAGAACCAACAATAACACGAGATAGTATCCAAGGAACGCACACATACGTAATGGGTAATTGTTCTCTTTATTTAGAGTCGTTACGAAGTTAAGGGCATTTCCCCCCCTTAACTGGTATCATCAGAATATTTTAGAGTATTTAGCGGCTGGCTAGAGCTATATATAGACACATCGGGTTATTGAACTGAATTAATGAAAAATTAGCGGAAATTGTACGGTTGTACTGTAATGAATCATCCATAGTTTGCTGATAACTTGACAAAATTGCAACAGTTAATTTGCACCAGTCACACCACTGATGTAATTCAACTATGAGAATAAATGTTGAGCAAATGCTGCAAACCATTCTTCATTGCTAACTGTAATTTACTACACAGATATGTTTCTTTCTCGCGAGGAACAGGGTACGTCTTTTCTTCATCAGAAAAGAAAATCATAATACTATTGGCACAAAATTTCGGTAGCAAAAGCTGAATAAACACAGCTTTTCTAGCAAACTGGTAGGAATTGAGAATTATATCCCCTGACCAGTTGATCATCTCTTGAAACTGAAATCTATTTGAACAAGGTAGCGCATCCTAATCTGATCCACGTTGTAGACTATGTACTCGTTCGTTATACAATAAAGCACCCTAGAAAAAAAGATAATTGTATCAGTACTGTTTTTTTAGTGACCTCAAACAAATAGAAGGGTAGTCTGCTGGAAATTGGAATTTTGAAGTTCTGCAAAATAAGATTCGGAATAAGTCAGTCTTTAACCAAATAAAGTGTTTATACCTTGGGGCGGCCGACTTGCTCTTTTGGCTTTCCGAGGGGAATGTTGGACCGTTTTTCCACCAACTCTCCTAAAACCAATTGGTTGTAGGAAGGGTTTCAATTAAGTCTTTTATGGCATTCGACATCGCACCCGCAAGTCTGTTTTTAGAGCGGTCGCAGGGAGTGACATCGTGTAACCAAATCCATGGGGCTACTCCGGGCCCAACAGGGAACGACAGCACCATCTTCAAGCAACTCAGCCTGTGAGAAATCTGGAGCAGTTGCACCAACTCCTTTGGTGCTGCACCATTAGGTTCAGAGCTATAACGACATTTGTGACAAGAGTTACCTCTTTGTTGACATCGGGGAACCATTAACTTCTAATCTACGTGACAGGATAAATACGGAGGAAAGATAAAAATAAAAAGAGCAAAGCTGGTTATAATCTTGTAAACGGCAGGACACATGCTTAAGGCACATATTTAACATCTTTTCAAAAAGCAGAAAGCCAAACGCTCAATTCAGTCGAATTGAAGGAAAGAATCAAAGAAAGAAGAGAGAGGAAAAAGAACCTCAGCTTTCCCTTTGGCAATTTGTCAGCATTGTACTTTGCTGTTAACAACTCAGCCATGTCTCCCAGTGCAACCTAAGAAAACCCCAGCTCAAATATCTAGAATAAGAAAATTACAAACACAAGAATTGGATACTAACACAAATATAACCCTTTATTCAAAGTGTGCCTCATAACGACTAACCAGATGCTATCACTGTTGATAAGTTTATCCTCTCTTAGATCAACTTATTGTGTCAAAACTTTACTCCCTCCGTCCCAATTTTATAGTCCCTCGTCCAATCCTAACCGGATAGAAAATCGATTATATCTTTCAATCGATAATGATTTTTATATCCAATATGGATCTTGCTTGATAGATCTCGATGAAAATTATTTAACACAGTTTTTAAAATCCATTAAAACATTATAGACTACAAGATATAACACATTGAAAAGTGGCATGAATTCCCAAAAGGGACTATAAAATTGGGACGGATGGAGTAATAAGTTTCGTTGGGATTATAAAAGGAACCCTCGATCATTTCGCACTAGGATATTTTGCGTTAGACGGCTTACCCTTAACTTTTATCTTCATACTTTTACAAACATGGTAGCAATGCAAGTGGACTCTCATCAAATCACAACATCCAAATTTGACTCCGCTGCCGATTATCCTTGGTAATTAAGAAAATATATCACCGACTTTACACAATTAGGACACACAAAAAAAAAATTTATCATGTTCTTCCTTGTACTAAAAAATTACTTACATAATTCAAGTTCCACTTATGGTAAGAAGGGTATGGAAAACATGAAAGCTAAATGGACAGTAGATTACAAACTCTTGTGGGGGACCCAAGAGCCTAGGTACCCTATGATGCGGGGTGTGCTATAGGGGTGTAGTGTATGATGCGAGTCTATCATCTCTATAAGTAATGGTTCAGATGTCAAATGATATTTTACAGGGATACTTTTAGCAAATTTAAATCATTAAAAATGTTTTTGGTCAACTCGGATCGTGCTCTTCAATCCTGTAGAGCATCCCGGAAAAAAAAAAAGTCTCAACACGGGAAAATATTTGAATTGAATTGTTGTTTGTAATACCATCTCGAACCCATGAGAGGCGTGCGCCATACTCTTGTACAACTCTAAATAATTTCAATAATTATAGTAATTTTTCAGGTTAGTTTGGAAAAGTTTTACTAGGATTAGCCCGGTATACTATTCCCTTGGGCTAAAACAAAATTCTGAAACATTGACATTGGTGTGGGAAAAATGGAAGAGGAGTTCCTGCGGTGCACCGCACCGTGTGGTGCGGGTATCCGGCCGTCTATTGCGAAAATGTACAGCTCAAATTTAATCCAAGCTTGATGTAAATCTGAACCATCAATTGCTTGAATCATTAATTGCTAAAATGAATGGTTGTGATAGAACACTACGGACACTACGTCAATCGCCACGTGTACCTGCACAAAGGTCCTCCCTTCTCTCTCCCTTTATTTGAGAAGATTTTGAAGATTTTCTTGTGCTTCATCGAATATTGAGATTTTAAAGCCATAAAATAGGTTGAGGAAGCAAAATTTGTGTCTAGCCAATCGTTATCTCCATAGAGTCATCATAAACTGTATGATCAGTGTGCGTATTTAGGAATTCAATCCCAGTGGCAGTGCCACGATTTAAATTCAGGGGGTGGCACCTTAACTATATCAATGTTTTTAATAACTTGAGATTTTAATGTATTGGTTGCCTTTTTGTAACAAAAAGGCATAGTTGTTTATTAGATGTATCATTTTTGTTTGTTTCATCCAATAATGCTCAAACTAGGGACATCAATTAGTGTTTGTTTCTTTATGCTATCATTGTCTATCTATTTTATGTCATTCCAAATTCAAAACATAACTACCCATCAACTTATAGCAAGGAGATTTGGTGGCTAGTGTATGTCATCGTTGTGTTACCCTTACTTTGAAAAACTGATTAGAAATCACCAAACTACATGCTCCCACGAACAAAATTATATCTAGATCTCAAACATTTTGTACAATATTAGAAATAGCACATATATCCAACGCAATATCTCATAATACAACAAAAACATATTTGATCTTCATAATCCTAAGAAAGGAAAAAACAAGGGCATCATGCCCAAACAAACCAGATATCTAAGAAATAAAACAAGAATATAAATTTTAGACAAACAATATCTCTAAAAGCAGAGTATATGTCAATCACTTTCTCACAAGTCAAATCAATATTCACAGTCCTGCTTGACCAAGCTGAACATGTAATAAAAAAAGAATATACGCAAAAATAAACTTTCAAGCCTATTTTTTACCCCCTTCCAATGTGTTCTGTTAAGCACCACATCCCTCCCTATTCAAATTTCATAATTTCAAATTATCAACTTTCAATCTCTATAAATTCAATTATATAAATCATATCTCTTCATCTCCCTCACTCTCCCTCACGTTCTACCTCATTCTCCTCTCTCTCTCTCTCTCTCTCTCTCTCTCTCTCTCTCGCTTACGCACACAAGTGTAATTTTATCA
Organism: Gaultheria prostrata; assembly: GCA_036023075.1. Classification (NCBI taxonomy): domain Eukaryota; kingdom Viridiplantae; phylum Streptophyta; class Magnoliopsida; order Ericales; family Ericaceae; genus Gaultheria; species Gaultheria prostrata. The sequence goes on from JAXBDA010003592.1 coordinate 26,579, forward strand.
AAATCTCTCCAAATCGCCATCCTCCCATTCTAATCAATGGCAAATGTTCGACGTGATTTTGCATACGAGCTCTGGTTAAGAAATACAGAAATAGATGATATGACAACAATATTCATAATTCTATGGGTAGGACTTTTTAGTCTCGTTCTGGTATGTGTGTTACTCTCTATAAGAAACCCACCGTGGTTTGGGCTGAACGTGAATTTGAATACTCTGTGGAAATGTATCCTTATTCTGGCTATCACAATAGCAACGATTATCCTACAATACAAAGCTCACTGGCGTAAAGATTTTGAAAGAAGGAGATATTACAGCGTAGCATAGATGATACATAGTTATGAATCCCCAAATAAAAGAAACAAGTACACAGATATGAAGCGTTACAATCTATCCCTTTAAAATAATTTCGTCCTCCAAATTTAAATATCCAAAATATAGTTATCTAAGCCTCCAAATTAGATATATGTTGAGAGTACCAATTATTAAAAAAAATATCAATAGAATGGGAGATTGAAAAACTAAACAATTGACATGTTACGCAAACAACAGAAAATGCTAGAACAGGAAAGATAGTTTTACTCAATCTCTTAAATAAGAACACAAAAGGCGTTACAGTAATTATAGATCATTTCAAAGTACATAAGAGCTTTATTATAGTAGTAATCTCTCTTCTGTTGTCTTTAACGACCCCCATGTGGGCCATGATACTCCATTCTCGTCTGCTAAGTCCGTTAAGTGAATTGATGATTCTGTGGGCTGTAAATGACCAACAGCACCATCCAAACAACCATCAATACAAAGTACCCAAATGAAATAACCCTATGATAGGTTATGATTCCAAACCATATATGGAGGATTTAAAAAAGTCAGATTAACTCCCATCGAAAATATGAGCTTTTGGATAAGGATATGAAGGTTTAAGTTTCATCTAATATTGGTAGTTTAGTTGTGATACAGAAGCTTTATTAAAGTTTTACATCTGTCAAAACTGTTTTTGATTGGACATCTATCAGCTGTGTTGTCCTGAGATTGTATTTGTTCTTTCTAAAATAAAAGAGATATGGTCAAAGATTTTGCAGACAATATCTTCTATATGGAATTAAAATCTATGGCAAAAGATTCGTCTATGAGACCTATTATGTTTGTTTCTATTGTTTAATTTCATGTTTGTTTTGTTTTGGGTGTTTATTTTTTTAGAATGTCTAATAAGAATTTCCATCCCTTTAAATCGTCATTTGTAGTCTAGGGTAGGGAGAGAATGGTAGTTGAATACATACTTGTATATGTATCTAAGATAAGACAACTTTTATATACTTTTTTAAGTATATGTGACAGTTGAGAAGAATTAATGAGGCTCCTAATACATCTGAATTCTTTTTACAAAAGTTATAACTATAGAATTTTGGTAAATGGTGAATTGAACCCAGCAGTTGCAAAGAATTGGCTAAATAAGATGAAGAAAATATTCGGACACAATTTTCTTCCTTCTCATTTGTCCTATCCCGTCTTCACTCCCCTTTTCAAAAATTCAAATTTCAAAAAAAAAATCTTCCTTCTTCCACTCTCTATAAATCTACCCACTCTCTCTCTCTCTCTCTCTCTCGGTCTCAATCCTCTCAAAACCTCTCCAAAATAGCTATATTCTCATATCGAGCAAATGGTGCTCATCCCACAATAGCTTGCATTTGAGTCTTGGGAACAGTATATAGAACGCATTGATTTGGAGTCGCATATTCGCTTGCTATGGATGCTACTCATTTGTTTCATTGTTATTTACTGATTTCTTTCAATGAAAATACCCCATTGGTTCGGGTTGAATGTTAACTTAAACATTCTGTGGAAATGGATACTTATTGTGGCTGTCGCACTCATAGCTATTATCAAAGGGTACGAAAATCAAAGACGTTTAGCATTCAAGGATATGTATGGAGTTTACCCAAATTGATAACTGGGGAACGGAAACGTAGAGAAACCAAATCTTTTGATTTTTGCCCAAGCATTCCGTAGTCTATCCTGGTTATTTTTTTTATTCTGCTACCTACTAGCGTTTGTTATTTGCATGGTTTATCCTTGTTATTTTAGTTGCTACTTACTAGCTTCTGTTATTTACGCATGAGGTAGTTTGGTAATCGTATTGTATAGTGCATGGCTTAAACAACAATAGCCATAGTTGTCTTTCAACTTTGAACTTCCGTTTGTGAGCTAGAAAGTGATGGTAGATTTTATAAAGTGCTTGATGTTGCTGATTTTAAAGCAATGGTAATCCTTTGAAACCATCCCTGAGGTATACCAGAATGATGATTTAATCATATCTCCTTTCAGATATAACTCTACCATTCAAGATATCACACAAACCTTATCTGCAGCTTAAGAAATGCTGATTCAGACTGATGAATACGATTTCTGGCTATTTTTTGTTCCTCTGGTCTTAGTCCTATCTTGAGTCATCCTGGCATTCCTCAATCCTCCATAGTTTGGGTCTGATCAATGACCAGATAGTCATCTCATATTGGTTCTTTAGCGTTGATGGAAATCTACAGCCCCCAAAATCGCCAGCTCGCATGATAGTGCCAACACCAAAGAATGAAGCATTACTACTATCTATCTAAAGGTTATTAAAGACAATAAAAAAGAAGTATTACTTTAATAAGTTTCGTTGTACTTCAAAGTTATCCTTCCTATCTAAAATGCATTTTGTGTTCAAATAAAATAAGAATCAACTTACTCAATCTTCATTTTATCATAACCCTCACAAATAATAGACAATCAAATATACAAGAAACTAGCATCATTTCTATCTATTTAGATCCATGCAAATAGAAGAGTTGCCTCACCTCATAATTCTGACTCTCGTATAAGCTCCTAAATAAGAAACTATCAATGAAGGCTAAATGTAACAATCTATTGCAAGTGGTGGCTAGCTCATGTGGTAGAGCTCTTAGATGCTCTACACTACATCCCGGGATCGAGTCTCATTCCCCTCTCCCCCATGTAATAGATTAGGAAACAAACCACAGTAAATTACATGTAAATAAAATAGCCTCATTTTAATTGAATTGACAAAGAAAACAAAAAATGACCAACAAAAACTCAAAAATAATAATAAAAAAGAGATTCAAACTGAATTAAAACCGCACAATAATAGTGAGTACGAGACTCCGTGCGTGCACGGAAGAGCGAAACTAGTGAAGTTAAAAGTCATGAAACAAGTGGACAAACAAATGGACAAAAGGAACCGTGATTGGAGGAAGCTCCCACTCAAGCTTTTCATATGTGATCCATCCCGCGTTCACGAATATAACGGAATCGTTCATCTTGTAAAACTTGTGAAGCGTTCGCCTATACTTTTACAAGTATAAGTTTGGGTAATAATTTGAGTACCACTTAATTTGAGGTAAAATTCGAGTAAAACTCACTTTAATTAGTATAAGTTTGAATTGTGAAGTGGAGTGCATTTTGAGAGGCTAATTTTGAGTTTAACTTGGAAAAAAGAGGGTAAAGGTTAGAGATGCTTGGAAGATAATTCACATTAACACCAAATTAACATCCTAATTTTGTTGTCTATGTTAGTTTTTGTAACTTAAGCTTATCAAGGGTATATCAGGCATTCAGGCAACCAATTTTATAACACCTTTGGCCTAAGATGTGTGGGAATTCATTAGATGTATTATTTGCACTATGAATAACGTCAATGGTCTCAACCCCAAGAGTTGGTCTAGTGGTCAAGACTTGTGATTTTAACTATTAATTAACTCAATTTGGTCTAGTGGTCAAGGCTTGTGACCTAACGGTTAATTAACTCAATTTGCTTTCTCCCAAAGTTTCAAATTCGGAATATTTCAGATGCTATCAACTCCTTTGGGGCAAGTCCAAATGAAACTTTGTTCCGACTTTAATTGGACTCCCCACTAGTGGGTTGTAGGATCGAGCCTCTAGGATTAGTCGAGATAGACATAAATTAGCCCGGGGATTGAGATGTTTTTAAGAAAATAAGGTCAATGGCCTCGAGGGTCAGTTATCACCCGATAGTTACCATTGATGAGTGCAGAGCACTAGTGATGGAGACAATGAACATGCCAGGTTTGGATTTCCGAAGTACCAAAAAAAAGAATACACCGAAAGTACGATTAAGAGACAGTAGAGAGATATCCTCATTTTACTAACAAAAAATAGTTTATTTCAAAAATCAAGACATGTCATTTTCTCAGATACATCACATAAAAGAACTATGAAAAGCCAGTTAATTTTAAAAACATCCTTAAACATGTTGGAATTACTTGCGAGCGAATTTTTCGGCCTCAAGCCACATTTGCCCCATAAACAGGTCGGTAGTTGTTCCCGCCTACCACTCTTCCACACATACACCCCCCTCATCTTTTGAACCATATCAACCCGTATCACTTAGCATCCTTCCGTAATTACTACTCCGTCCATTTTTTTAACAGAACTTGTGAAGGCCCAAGGGAAGCATTTTATTATAAGAGTATAAAGTCTTTTGAACCATATGTTATTTGTTGTTATTCAAACGCACAATACATCATTTGATAACACATGCCATACATAACAAATAGAAACCAAATCATTCCTTTTATCATTTTAGCTAGTTTAGAGCCTGAAATTCAATAGTGCAGAAGTTCCATCAAGTCCTTTGGCACGCAAGTAGGATGAATACTCGGCTGTTGTGGTTTCCCTGTATTTCGGGGGATTATCGTCTGATAATAACAACTTAATGGGTCCGTACAACTTTGTGGGAGCCATCTGTCCGGTGGTGAAAAAGGATGCCACTGATACTCTTGGACCAACACGGTTTGCTAGAACTCTATGCTCAACGCTTTTGAGCTTGTCGTTCGATACGAGCTGGAAAAATTAAACAATGAGCAACCTCGAGTCATATTTGTTCAAAAGATGATGTTACATTTTTCATATCCAAAAAAGTTGCCAACATTAGGTATGAGGCTATGAGCTATTGAAAAGTGGAGTATGAAATGTATTATAAAGAAGAAATGGAAAAGTTCAATCCGCCTTGTTTTGAATTTGAGTTCTATAAGGGACTTTGAAACCAAATATGCAAAGTAGTGAGAAACTTTCAAAGAACCACTCTACTTACGATTATCATGAGCTGAAGATTTTACTGGAGCTCACTCTGCTAAAGCTCTCGCGACAGTGTCATAGCTCTGTCATTTAAACCGTAGAATCATTGCAACTTACGATTGTGAGATCGAAAATTTTGTCTATCTATGGTCTAGTTGATCTCAAACTAAATTTTCAATCTAGCGACAAACTGATTGCCCTTCCAACCCTTTTGTTCCAAAAGAAAAACGTGGTACTGGCATTGTCAAAAGGGTACCCGAGATTCATTTCACATCACATCCAAGTTGAAAAGGCATGGGAGTTAGGAGTTCGCTGGCTCAAAGGTCTCATGTCCAAAACCTTTACGTACGGTGTTATCAACTCTTACTGAGTCGGTCTATACAAGGCTCTGTCTTGATTTTGATCTGCCTTTTATCATAGTGAGATTGAATCTCAAGAATTAGTCTACATTCGCGTAAGTTAATCCGAACACCTGAGTTATCAAAGGAAAAAAAATACTTGCCTGCAGAAGATCACCGATGTTGACCACGAGAGCACCGGGGGTAGGGGGAATATCAATCCAATGATTTTGGTGAAGAACTTGGAGTCCACCAATGTAATCTTGTAATAGCACAGTGAGGAAGTCATCATCAGCATGTTGGCTTGTGCCCATTGTCAGCTCTGGCTGTGGGCATTCTGGGTAGTAATGGCCTAATATAAAAAGACCCTCGGAGCACCCCATGTCTTTGAGGTGATTTGGGTTGAGCCCAAGAGCTTCTGACAGTAACTCAAGCAGTGTGTTGCCCAAGTTCTTGATTTCCTTGGAGTAGTCGAGTAGAATGGCACTGTGAGAAAATTAAGTGAACTATTGAACAGTATGATTGATCAGACAAGTACCAAGTCGGTAGAATTTTTTCATTTCCTAATTTGCTTGCTACCATTAGTATGAGTTCGTTGACCATGTAAGGGCAATCCATCTTGATGACGAATTCCACGATGACAAGAAATATTAATTAATCGTTCAATGTCTGCTCGTTCTCCCCTCTTCAATTCCCAATGAACAACATGATCTTGACCTATCATTTGTTCAATTTGGTCGATTTGATACTTCGTTAACTCTTTCATCTTTATGTTCCTACTGATATCTAATCGATAACAAATCTGAATGGCTTTTTTAGGTCCAATTCCATAAGTTTTTAAGGCAATTCTTACTTGTTTATTATCAACCAATCTAGTTTTGCTTAGTATTGAGATCTTGTAAGAAAATACAATAACAAAAGGAGTACGACATGAGCAATCAGATCAATCGGGTGTCAAGTTGATCGATTGGATTATCAATCGGAGCCCCGCTGGAATGTTTGGACATCAATTGGAAAAAGTGGATCAATCGGAAAAGCGTGCATTTCAAGAAAAATACAAAACGTCACCGGACATTATTTCTTTTTGTCTATGAATCATTTTTCCATTCGAAAACGTCACCGGACATTATTTCCAATGTCTTTTGTTATGTAAAATCTCCTGATCTGTAATTATACCACCAAGTGTACATATATGCGACCCGGGTGTCACTTTAGTGCAGCCAATGCACTATGGGATTATATTGCGCCTCAGTGAGATCTTTCGAGATAACATCACCACATTTTGAACCACTCATTTTATAGAGTTTGTCCAGCACTTTAATTGTGTAAAAAATCAAGTTAAGTGGACGTTCATAACTCCATGATTCAAATAGATTTGTTTCACAATTCATTCTCTGAATCATACGAGCCATCAATTTTTTAAATCATATATATGTTGTTTTTTTTAAAAAATATATATATGTTGTTCGATCATATAATAAACGGTATCTGATAACTTAATTAAGCTTTACAAAATGAGCGGTTCTTATTGTAATGATAACTCAAAAGGTCCATTCGAGATGCACTACAACGACTCCAACTCTCATGTATGAAAATATGTAAAACCCATAGTTAATGTACGCGTAAATTAGTCCTCACATCCAATTATCATCAATATCTATATGCACATATACATAGATAAACATGTTACATATTAGAAAAATTCTACCGT
>JAXBDA010003593.1:0-33716 GCA_036023075.1 Gaultheria prostrata
GTCACCGTGAAGACTCGTCGACGATCGACGACGAAGATGGGTGAAGAGAAGCCAGAGTCGATCGGTTTGCACATCAGTTCATAAATCGTACTCTGTAAGCCTCGTACTGTGTAAGACTGTAAGCAGTAGCAGTCGACTGGGGAGTTTAAATTTCAGCCTTAATTACACTTTTGGCCCATATATTTTATGTAATAACAAATTAACCCTGCGCGTATCCAAAACGTATCGAAACGTATCCGAAACGTATCCAAACGTATCCAAAACATATCCGAATTACAAAAAATAAATTTAAATTACGGAAACTCTAAAAAACGTATCGGATACGTATCCGGAGCGTATCCGTATCCGATACGAATACGGTACGTGATACAAAGGCTAAAATAGAGTATCCGTGCTTCATAGGTCATGGATATTAATCTAAAAATAAAAGAGAATGCATGAACATCAATAAGTACAGCAAGTACTTTTACATTACTAGACTGGTTAAATGCCAGACAACAACTACACTCTATGTTCGAACGTCAAACAACTGTTGCCATGTAAAGCATAAGGCACAAAGATAAAGTATCTTCCCTAGCTGAAAGGAAAATAGTTGTAATCTGTCAATTCTGGACAACAAAGAAAGAATGGTGAAGAGCTTTCCATGTGGTAGTGACTGTAGGAAGTATATGAAATCTTCCAAAAAAAAACCTGTTCGCAAAGGCCATGATGTTATTGTTAAAGTTTGTCTCTTGTCAGTTAATTACTATTGCTAGAAACTATAGATGTCATATGATAATACTTCATCTCTCAGCACATTTCCATTTGGTTTTGAGTTGGATGCTCGGTCATGGTATTAAAGTGGAGCTCTCGAAGCCTTTTGTGCAAACCTCTGTAGATTGATCCCCATGTATTGTTCCAATGTTAAGTTCTTATTTTGTAAAGTAATTCTTACTATATCTCAATATTTCCGAAAGAACTAGTTTAGTGCAAAGGAAAATAAAAACTTGGGCACGGAAAGTTAAGTTTAATAAGTGGAGGCGGGACATGTATGCATTAAGAATGCCATGCTTCTCTTAGGAATTGCAGTATAAAAAAATGATAAAAAAGTAGAAAGATGAGGATGACTGGATATAAATTTGATGCTCATAGAACATCTTTGTAAGTAAAAAATGAAAAAGAAAAACAAAGGAAAGAGTAGGGATTACTGAATTAAATTGAGCGTATAAGTTCTAGTTTGTAGTTAAAGGCATATTTACTTAAACTTTTGAAACATAGATTATACCTAACACCATCAAAGGGGGTAATTGGACACTAGGGGTTTCCACTTATCTATCAATATGAAGTATTTTGGCATTTTTTGCTCAACTTCTTGTTTAGATGTAGGGCTATTTGTACGGACACCCCCTGTACTTTGCCCGATTTTAAAAGACACCCCCTCTACTTTACTTTTGGATATATACACCCCTCAACTTTGGACCTAAATGCAAATGGTAACTCTGTTAACGGGATAGACGAAAAGACAAAAGGCCCCTTCATTGGGTTTCTTGATCATTCGTCGACTCTGAAGAACACAAACGCTCTCTCTCTCTCTCTCTACACGATCAAATTCTCTACTCTCTCTCTGTGTCGATCACGATCAAAAGCTACATGAAACACCAGATTTTCGTCGTTCCAACATCCCTCATCGCTACAATCAGTTCATAGTGACACACCCAGGTACATAATGCTTCCCTTTCGATTTTTTTAGGGTTATGACTCTTTAATCTTCTTCTACCTCGAATTTGGAAAAAAAAAAACCTTAGTTTATTCATATGTTTTAGACGTAGTGGACCTCAAATCTGGTAATACAAGTAGAAAAAGTGGGTTTCTCTTTTCGATTGCATTTTTTACTGTAAAACTATGTGTGGGTCATGACTCTTTAATTTTTTTCCACTTCGAATCTTTACATTTTTTACACTAAATGGCCTACTCTACAACTTTATGAGGTTTTACAATTTAAAAATTATGATTTTGTTTGATCTTTACATATTGGGATTTTATTTTATTTTTTTACAGTAAAGGGTTACAAATATCCATGAATACTGGTCCCCCTTTTTTATGTTCTCATATTTTACACTAAATGGTTGCTAGTGGTCCCTCTATTGAATTTTACCACAGTAGCACACTCGGAACAAGTTTCCAATTGTAGCTGGGGTAGATCTTGAGGTTTGAGACTGTGTCATTGGAGGAGAGAGAGTGGAAGACCAAAAAAAAAAGGGTTTTGGACTGAAAGGCAGGTGCTCTGTTATATTTATAAGGTCCTAAGGGCATTTTTGTACCAAAAAAATCGATTTTGGAGGGAATTTTGCCGCCAACTGCTTCTACTAACATTTCCTGTTAATTTGGATGGAAAATGTACCATTTGCATTTAGGTCCAAAGTTGAGGGGTGTATATATCCAAAAGTAAAGTAGAGGAGGTGTCTTTTAAAATCGGCAAAGTACAGGGGGTGTCCGTACAAATAGCCCGTAGATGTAATATGATATTTATAACTGTCTTTAAACTGTACAATAGACATACCCCGACTGTACCCAAAACCTATTTAATTAGGTTTTGTGTTATCGCCATACCCTTAATTTACTGCACCCATATGTCGTACTTGTACCCGTGCTTCATAGGTTCCAGGTTACATCAGATTTCAGCTTCTTATAAGAAAATCTCTTTTCTTGGAATCTGTTGTAAAATAATGAGTTGCTTCTTAGGCGGCCAGGTGGAGATCGTATCTATGGAGTTTTTGATCATCAACTACCAGCTGCTTTTAAAAAGCTTCCGTTGGATCGCCATCTTTCTATTAACAATGTCAGAAAAGTAATTTCAGAGGCAGATGGTTATCAGCCCCATTTGATCGCTCCTGAACAAGGTTATAGAAGACTCATCGATGGGTCTCTTGGCTATTTCAAAGGCCCTGCTGAAGCTTCTGTTGATACTGTAATGTTAATTCCTCCTTGATCTACTTGCTTCTATAGCCATGTAGATTTAGTGAGTACGAGTATATCTGCAAATTAGGTTAGCTGGTATTCTACATTTTGTTCACATCCATCTATCTTTTTGTAACTTTTCATAGCCGGCTGGGTAGGGGTGGCAGATGTGGGTATGTGTCTAAGTGTAGGATTCATGTATTTTCTATATCAAGGACATGGGGACATGTCTAACTATTCATATTCCTCGAATCCTCGGTATATTGTCGTAGTTTTATAGATAAATGATCTTCCCAAGCGCCTTGGGGCATTTCATGCATGTTATAAAAGTCATATATTTTCATGCATGTTATAAAAGTCACATGTACAGTCCCTGGTCAATAGAAATTTAGAACTTCATAATTCTAGGTGAGAACTTCATAATTCTAGGTGATTGTGTAACTAAATATGTTGGACACAGATATCATCTGTCTGTTATAATTAAGGGTACTTTATGCATTTAGAAAAATCTAAGTTATGTAGCCAGAACCATATGTTAATTTAACTTTTGGGTTCAGAGCGTATATTGTATCATCAAAATGGCTGCCCACCAAATTACACTTGCTTGTATTTTACCTATTTGGTAGGATTGATGTGCAACCATTTGAAATTTGTAAGATGGTGCAATGCAGGCGTTACTTCTCCACACGTCATGTATTTCTATTGCCTGCCTTTTCTGTATGCTGTAAAATTTTCATGGTTTGAAGATATAATGTGAAACAAAAGTATCTTGACATCCTCTTCAAAAGTTTGTGCTACTATTGATTAGTTTCTAATTTTTCCCCTCAGGTACACATCATTCTGAAAGAACTTGTGAGGAAGTCAATAGTAGCAACAGAGGTGAACAATCTTTAGTTAGTAACAATGTTGTGCAAGTCAGTTTAAATCGACCTCTTTTAAAATATGAATGGGTTTTTATTCGGCATAAAACATAGTGTAACTCAGGCATTTTTTACATTTAACTCGGTATAGTAGTAAAAGGTCAGGTGACCGAGTGTTGAAACTTTTGTCCGAATCTGCATACATTGTTTGGGCAAATAACCTTCCCAGTATTTGAAGGCCAGAAGAAAAATAGAAATGGAAAAACTCTGCATCTCAACTGTCAGTGCCAAAATGATATTCTCTGATGACATATCATGTATATACCAATTGTACCGCGTTAACTCAAATTTTCTAGTTTCGACGTCAAACAGTTTTATTAAGATCCCATTTTCACACTCTATTTTATTTACCCGACCACATTCCTCATTTTTTGTGGAAACATGGAGACACCTGAAGACAGTTTGATATATCTATCTAGTCTCTTTATTCTGCAGTTGTGCATCATTCTTGCAACTTGCCCATTGTCTTCATACACCACTATTTGATACACACTCAGATAATCTGGTTCACGTTCAATAGAACGGCATTTTTCTTTTGTGGACAAGATAAGAGGACCCAAACAGAAAATGTACGAATAAGACTCTTTCTTTGTCATATATGAATGTGATCAACTCTGAATGAGCTCTCGTCGTCTTATTGAAGAGCATCTGCCGAATAAAGCCAATTTTGAGAGCACGAGGAAATAGAAATCGTTCTTCCTCCTAACGGTACACATGGTAATTGCAGGAGTTGAAGCGATTCCCATCACTTCAATCTGATATAGCAACTTCTGCAAATGATTCGTTGGAAAAATTTCGGGATGAAAGCCGGAAAACAGTTTTACGGCTTGTTGAGATGGAGTCTACTTATTTGACAGTAGATTTTTTCCGCAAGCTTCATCTTGAACAAGAGAAGAGTACAAATACAAATACAAATGCACCCTCAAACCAGTCAAATCCAAATATGGATCGGTTCACAGAAAACCATCTTAGGAAAATCGGTGAGCAATTTGCTGGTTGCTTTTACATCAGTTGCACTTTGAAAGTGACAAATAAGACACAAGCATCTGTTTGTGTTATGTTTGAAATTTTATTTTTCTTAGTCAACAACTTTAGTTCTTTACACTATGATTGAACTACTTGCACAATTGAAGTCAGTTAAGAAGCTAGCTGCAATTTTAGAAAGAAATGCATAGACAACGCAAGATATATACATCTTAGTTCATGGATGGGAAAAGGAAACCAAGACTGATATATGACGTCTTATTCTTGTCAGGATCAAATGTCACATCTTATGTCAATATGGTTTGTGATACATTGAGGCTTTCGATTCCAAAGGCTGTTGTTTATTGTCAAGTCCTACAGGCCAAGAGAAATTTGCTCAACCAATTTTATGCTAATGTTGGGAGGAGAGAGGTAAAGTTACTAAAATCTTATGTCATTTGGTGCACACACTTGCAAGATTTTTCACAAGCAATTCATAGCCGTAAACTGACTCTTCTGTATCTCCTTGCCTCTTCAAAATGTATACAACTCTAATTACCAGTGCCTACCTTTCGAACACTTGGATTATCATTTTAATAAGTCTAGATATGCTCCTCTGGGTCGTTTGTTCTGCTTATAATCCTCTAAACTCTGGTGAGACTAACATATCAAACAATGGAAAAAGAAAACACTTGAACAAGAGTCTTCTCCTGTAACCGTAAATAGCATGGACACATTCACAATACAGCTACTACATAGACATGCAGACTAGACTACTTTCCTCAAAATTACATGACACACTGACATTACTTTAGGTAGGAACATATCGTATATATCAGTCAGACAAACACGTTTATTCAGAAATAGTAACACAACACTGTTTGATATCAAGTAGACTCTATATTTCAACATCTGTGAAATAATAATTACATTACCGTGAAACCCATGACATAAACCATTAATCATTTATGTGATAATTGTTCTATGGATCTGTACATACATTGGTGCACGTTGTCTAACACGACATTCCGAAAGTAGCAAGTCTAAATGACAGGAGGTGGATGGGTATAGATTTGTATGGTCCTTACATTATAATCATACCACAAGTTATTTTTTCCGAATGAGTAATTTGTTTCATGGATCATTTAAATTCAAACGCTTTTCGTTAAGTGTCTGATCAGTGTCTAGTTCTAAAACAATCACAAACTAAATGTGATACCTATGGATGAGTGTCTGGCAAGTGTCGGTTTCCGACATGAGACACTATGTTTCTCGAAGTGGCTGTGCTTCATAGTCTGACAAGATTACAAGTCCTAGTTTGTTTATAATGGACATGGACATGAACCAGTTGGATAGACAGATACAGCACAGGGTTCATCGTTTGTTTTGACAAAAAAAGAAATATTACCAGAGCGATAATAAAACAAAATACATGTATTAACCTGGTTATGTTAGGAAGAGGCCCATAGAGGAAAGTGCCAAACATTCAGAAATGTCTTGTTCTTGCTACAAAAACAGACCGTGTCGTGTATCATGGGTTTCAAAGTGCTTTGTTCTTCCCGAAAACCCCAATTTTGCACTTTAGATCTCATTCTGTTTCAGGTTTGTTAGATTTGTAGGTTTTTCCTTCTTTAAGATAACTATCCGAAAGTCAAACACTTGGCCTGTGTAGCTTTATAATAACTATTGAGGTGACCGTATGAAGAGTTCGATGACTTAATTGTTAACTGAGTCTACCACTAAATAGTTGTGTATGGATTGGTTTCTCTTGTATTTGACCAATGAGCTATGAAGCACCGACACTTCTAGAGGTCGCCGTATCAGCGTATGGGACACGGTGGGATATGTACGGGACACGCCACATGGCGTATCCCCAAAAAAATTTGAATTTTTCGTAGGGGACACGGCAGGGACACGGCAGGGGGGTCAAACTGTAATTTTTTTGAAATTTTGGGGGGTCAATCTGTAATTTTTTAATTTTCAGGGGTCAAATTGTAATTTTCTAACTTTTGGGGGGTCAAACTGTAATTATTAATCTTTAAAAATTTATTTTTTTAATATTTATATGTATATTAATATATATATTGCCGTGTCCCCCGCCGTGTCCGTGTCCCTTTTTTCAAAATTGCCGTGTCCGTGTCCGTTTCCGTGCTACACAGCCGATGAGCGTGCACAGTTAGACATGTAAATGTTGATATACAATTTAGAAATTTGGGATTTTGGGGGGAACTAGTGTCTAATGGTGTCAGAGTTATGTTGCTAATGTATAAAAAAATCGACGTAGTAGTCATTTGTTCTGTTCTTAATGGTATCAAAGCTTTTGTTCAAGGTTTGTTCTAGGTTCAAATTCGTCACACCTGTTGTTCCTTGCCTTTTTGGGTACAAAAAGAGATCTTATCAAGAAAAAGGAGTTGGAACAAAAGCAAAAGGATAAAGAGTCATTCCAAAGAAAGTATGAAAAACCAAAAGATAATCCAAATCCCAAACTACAAATGCCCATAACCCGCTAATTTCAAGGTGAAATTCCTTTAAATGGAAGGGAACTGGAAGCCCAAAAAGACGCCAAATATAAACACACTCCCCTCTACCCCTTGACGACACAATGAATGTATCTTCAAAAAACTATAGCATTCCACTTCAACCAAAAAACTCCATAGTACAGTAATGAACAAAAAAACCAGTGAGTAAGTGACACCCAGCAAAAGACCATCAAATAAAAATTTGATGTGAAACCATAGGATAATGACCTAAAATAGGTCCAAGGAGTTTTCCTTGCGGAAACTGTAGGACAAGGAAAGAATAATTGGTCAATGATTTCTCCTGCGGTTCTGCCTCCTACACATGATCCACAATTGGGAGCAAAGATAGTGGTTAGACCTCCCTTTTTTAATGTCATTAGTCATGACATGATATTAATGTAACACCCGGACAACCTCTATTATCAGCAAATCCGCTATCCAAATCCCGCTTTAATAAAGCAAAGGACGAATATTGGACTTGTCAATGATTTTGTCAACTAAAATATGGTCTTAAGGAAGAATCATCAAGCATAAAAAAGAAAGACATCCATCCCTACTCGAGACTTTCCTGTTTATTTAGGTTTCTAATTGAAATTAAATCCAATTGGAACCAAACGAGAAAGAGCCATAGAAACGTGGAAGAGAAGAACAAGACACACAATTAGGGGTGGAGTCTATTAAACATCCACCGACATGTTATACACAAAAAAATAAAAACCAGAAGAAAGTTGCCATTTTTTACCTGAAGTAGAAACTTTGTGTTTGTTATGTGCAGAAGGAGCAGCTTGGAAAAATGTTGGATGAGGACCCATCATTGATGGCAAGAAGAGAGCAAATAGCTAAGAGACTTGAGCTGTACAAGTCAGCGAGAGACGAGATTGATTCAGTTGCATGGAAGTGATTGATGCCCGATTAGAAATTGGAAAAGTCTATTAACGCAACATTTTACACCACAATATGCACAACATGTTGATGTGGAACTGTAACATTGATTGTTATAAAATAGAATCTCATTCAATTGCCAATAACACTGTGCCACACAAACATGTTGTGTATATTGTGACAAAATATTGGGTTAATAGCATTTCTCGCACAAACTAGCATCACTAGTTTAAGAAGCTGATGCCATATTCTTTTTCCATCAAAGTAATGAAACCCCACTTGCACTTCAGGAGTGACGAGTTAGGCTTCCATACTGTTTGTTTTGGTCGTCATTTTTTTTTTTTTTTGGCAGTAGTTTTTCTGCTATATTTGACAGTTTGCAACAGAGATTTGAATATAACCTATCATCACTGGTGTAGCTTCTATTTGGTGGAAGGTGTCCCGTCTAGCTACAGTAGTTGGAATCTTGATCTGCTTCTTGTTAATTTGTTTGGGAGGATAAAGAATATACACCATAATAAGCAACAACAATCGGGACACAATCGAACGAAGGCCTAGAACACAAAAATATTACCCGAATGAAGCAGCAGGTTTCACCACAAGTGAAGCCCACTGAAGACTAGGCCGATGAAAAAGTAACAAACAACATACCCATGATGAGGAGAAAAAAATCGAGAAAATTGATTATGAATCATGCAAGGAAACCTTCAATAATACAAAGATATTGCGCATTCCGTCTAGCTGGTCATCTGTCAGGAATAGTTAGCTCCTGGCTTGAATTTTGAAGCCTTGTGTCTAGCCAATTCAGAGGGCACGGGACTTTTACTTTGAATGCCTGAGATCATAGAAGACATCGGCATCGCGTAAAGTCAAGAATGTTGTTGCAAAACATGTCTTTCCTGCACGACCTGTTAGTCCAATGCGATGAGTGTACTTCTCAATCTTGTCCGGCATATCGTGATTGATTGTGTGTGCCACATTAGGAATGTCAATCCCACGTCCTACTACATCTGTTGCGACCAACACATTATATCTCTTGGCCCTGAAACCTTCAAGATTAAGTTCTCTCTGCTCCTGTGATTTATTGCCATGCAAAGTTGCCAGGCGATAGCCAGACTTGTCCAAAGCTCTGGAAAGTGTATCAGCACATCTCTTAGTATTTACAAAGACAATCGCCGTCTCATCTCCTCCGAGGTCATCCAGCAATTTCTCCAACCGACGCAATTTCTCCGACGAATTCATCATGGTCACGTGTTGGGTGATTAGGTTTCCTGCACTACCAACGGTGACAACCACGGGATTCCTCAGGTACTTTCTAGCAAGTCGCTCCACAGCCGGAGGCATGGTAGCACTGAACATGTAAGTTGTTCTGTAAATCTTCTTCTCATCAAGCTTTTCGTGGTTCTCTGGGGTTTCAAATTGGTCGAAGGCATTGCATCCAAGACACCCGCAATTTGCGGCTCAAAACCCTCGTCTGTCATGCGATCAGCCTCATCAAGAACAACATAATTGCACCTATTCAAAACAATGTAACGTCAGCTCAAGCAATCAATAAGACATCCCGGCTTGGCAATCACAACATCACCCCCTTGCCTAATCCTAAAACCTTGTTCCTCGATTGACTGCCCACCAACAATTGAGACAACTTTGATGCCGTTCAGATAATGTGACAACTTGATGGTCTCGTCCTCAATCTGCTGGGCAAGTTCTCGAGTCAGGACCATCACCACAGCATAAGGCCCTTCCTCCGCCTCCTCATCGTTCTCTAAGTTTTTCATCAACCCTCTTCTACTCGCTACAATGTAATTCAACATGGGGAGAATGAAGGCAGCAGTTTTACCTGAACCAGTTGGGGCAATACCGATGACATCTCGTTGTCGGAGGCCGAGCGGGATGGTTGCAATCTGGATGGGGGTAGGGTTGTGATATCTTGCTTTGATCTCCACAGCCCTAAGAAGTTGAGGAATCAGACCGCTCTCGGCCCAACTTCGCATAGGCTTAGGGACGTTGGATCCTCCTCCCTTGAAGGAGATGTTGAAATCCTCACTGAAGATTCTCCAGTCCCTTTCCTTCATTTCTTCCACCTTCTTCTCCGACCAGTGACGGAGATCATCGAAATCTAATAGCTTCTTCTTCTTCCTCTTCCTCTTCCTCTGCTCGGGGCGGTCGATGCCTGCCCGGTAACCCCGTCCGAAGAGGAGAGGAGGCTCGTCCTCGTGGATACGGGAGGAGGTGTCGTCGAATTGTCCCAGTCCAAAGAGAAGCGGCGGCCGGGCTTTGCCATGACGCGTTTCATGGCGGAAGAAGGCTATCTCTGAGCTAGGGACGAACACAAGAATATAGATACCGTTTTAGATCTCTCCTTTGCAAAAGAAAACGAGAAAAACTATGAATACTGGCCTGATTTGGAAAAAAATAAATAAACATGTTTTTTGGTTTTTTTAGTTTATGTACTAATAAACCATAAACTCATTTGGATAAAAAAAAAAGTGGTTATTTTGGTTTATCTGGCGTTCTGGCTCCATCTTAACCATTGGTTTAGAATACATGTCAGCAAAAAACCAACACCGGTTTTTTTTGCCAAAGGAGCCTGGTTTATTGCCCCCCAAAAAATAAAAATAAAACCTGTTTATTTTTTTTTTCCCAAATCTGTCCGGCTTTGGCAAATTTTTTTGGTTTATTCGTTTTGTCTTTATTCAATAAAAATTTGCATTTATTAGTTTTGCATCAATTTTTTATGGTTTATTGGTTTTCTCAACGAAACGAATCTAACAAGTATGAAATTATAGTGAGTTTTTTTTTTTTAATAAAGCCAAAATTAAACCAATAAACCACGTATTTTTTGCTTTATTCAAAAAAAATTTAGTTTTGACTATAATTTTATACTCTTTAGATTCGTCTTGTCGAGAGGAACCAATAAACTACAAAATTTGATGCAAAACTAACATTTGTGAAAAAAATTGAATAAAGACAAAACGAATAAACCAAAAACCAGGTTTATGTTTATTTGAGAAATATTGTTTCTGGTAGGATCGAAACTATTTTTTTTTTTATTCCGAATTATCAAAAAAAAAAAAATTATTTGGGTAAGTATAGGATCAAAAGTTGGTAATTTCTTGCTAATCAAGAAACTATAAAAAATAAAATAAAGGACTAACATTAAGTCTACGTAAAACACCAGCAGGACTAATATTAAGTCTACGTATTTTTTATTTTTTGAAAAAAGTAAAAATAAAAGAGAAATTTTTCCTGCAGCTGGATACTTGTAACCCAAATATCGTTTAGTCGTTTGACTGTTCCAATCATCATTCCTGTCAAGATTCAAAAGACATCTAAATTGTAGTATTCCAATACACACAGAACCTATCCATAACCAATATTCAGTGGACAAAAATCATCGTCAAATTAAAAGTCGAGAGGGAAAGAAAGGAGAAATTAAAGATATTAAGGGTTATAGTGAATCGAGAAGGGAAAGGGGGCGGTGCCGATGCCGCGGGTAGAGTAGAGGAACAGTTGGACGAGGTGGCGGGCTGGCAGCAACTTCTGGTGGCGGTTGGTTTATGCCGTCGATGCAATAGCACCATTTGAGCTTCTTGTGAAGTCATGTGTTTGTCAATGGACAGACTTTTGCCGAGAGAGAGATCAGAAAAACCAATGAAAAGATTTAAAGAGGTGGGGGCAAGGCAATTCTCTGCTTAAAAGAAGGGTTCTCTCTTTTCTTCTTGAGAACTCAATCTGGTACAAAAATCCACACAAATGTACTTCACAGCGGCAACAACAGTATTCCGGTGGTACGGTGCTTCCTTGTGGAGCTGCCCAAAGCTAACAAAAAAGACTAACTGAAGTTAACAAGAACACATGTGCCACACTGCCACTCACGTGCAATTTCAACCCAGAATAAAGGGGTACTTCCTCTCTCTCTCTCTCTCTCTCTCTCTCTCTCTCTCTCTCTCTCTCTCTTACCCACGATCAAAACCCACCTCTGGTGAACGGCGGATAAACTTGTTTTTTTATTTATTTATAACATTTGTGCATTATGTTGGATTTTATGTCAACAATTTTGTTACGTTAATCCAGTAATCATGTTTATCTGATGAGCCTCATCTTTCAGCACTTACTTTTTACTAGCTTGAAAAAAGTCTTTGCTTCATAAACTCGATGGAATTGCATTTTGCCTCTTTTCTGTACCATCGGTTCCTTCATCCTTGGTAAACTATGAGGTTCCTCTATTTCATCATAGCAAACAATTAAAAAATCAAACCTTGGTGGGAGTATTGTTTATTGCGTTTTTTATAGGGGCAAGGACAGTTTCTTCTCCGAGTGTCAAAAATTCCTTGTAGATCGGAAGGTTTGGCTTCTGGGTATCATTGCTCTAGCTGGCTGGTTATGCTATTTTAGCGGCGGAAGCTCCATGGAGTTTCACCCCAAGGAAGGTTTCAAAATTTTCACCCTAGGAGCAATGAAGGAGAGAAAGCTAGAGAATTTTCATTGGGTAAAGTGTGTGTGTGAGAGAGAGAGAGGGGAGTTTTGATAGCAGAAATGGGTGTGTGTGTGTGTGAGAGAGAGAGAGGGGAAGTACCAGATTTACCCCTTTACTTTGGGTTGACATTGCACGTGAGTGGCACATGTGTTCTTTCCGTCCAAAAAGTGGACGGAAGTTAGGAATTGGACCAAATAGGGAGCAATCCAATAGTTTGAGGACGAAATAGGAGTGTTTTATAGTTTAGGGACGACATAGAAAAAATGTGTATAGTTCGAGGGATAAAAATAAAATTAACTCTTCTTTATATGTAAAGGTTTTAGACAAAGATATCTTGGACATCATGAAAATCAAATTGTAATACGTCCATTTATCAGAGTTCAGTACTCTATTTTGGACTGTCCCTTAAAATTTTAAAATTGTGTTTCGTCGACCAAAACCTCATGCCTACTACCACCATCAGAACTCATCACCGCCGGCTATCACCACCGTCAACCACCGACAAACTAGTTGCACATTTGGTTTCTTGATTTGTGCCTCTTTTGATTTTGGTAAAAATATTGAGTAAAACTAAATTTGATATTGATTTGGATAAAGGCCTAGAGCTGAATTCAAGAGACTTTACTCAAATTTTAAATTTGGTTTACAGTTTAAGTTAGGGTTGCTCTCACAAACCCCAAAAAAAAAAAAAAAAATCAAAATAGCCCCTGAACTCTCAGTCAATTCTTTTAAAAAAACTGGACTTCGTCCGTCAACAAAACGACACCCGAACTTTATATTCCGTCAACAACAAAAAAACCAGCCGTTCAATTTTGTAACGTTTTTAACAAAGGAAACCTAACGGACGGACTTAACAGTGGTTTTGGATGTTGGGGTTCCGTTAAGTGCCCAAAACGACATCGTTTAGGGGGACTTAAAAAAAAAGCCCTCCCTCTCCATGTCCCTCCCATTTCGGTAAAAAAAACACTCATTTCTACATTGTCATTTCAACTAAACTCATAAATTACACAACATAATTAGTAGAATTAGTTGATTTCCAAAATCACTAGGAAACAATCATATCATTTCGAGACAATTATCATTCCATGTTCTCGAACCATGTACAAAACGAACCTTCAAATTTCAGTCAACGTACAGTAAGATAAATTACAACTACCCAATATGGATTCAAACGAAAAAACGCAATACCGAATTCACATACATAAATCTAGATTAAAGCAATTGGATAAAGAAAATAAGATAATTCAAACTGGGTTTTACTCGTTTCTCAAAAAAAAGAAAAATTGGATTTTACTTGGGTCGTTAAGAAATCTACTCAATATAGATACATCTAGATTAAAGCAATTGGAGAAAGAAAATAAGGTAATACAAAAATTGGTTTTACTCGGATTATTCAGAAACTGAACCTGAGATTGAGAATTGCAGATGGGTTTCTCTCTCTTCGGCTTTCTGTGCGCTGAGTCCGATTTTGTTCACCATGGGACGATCCGGGAAAGTCAAGGTTAGGGTTTGTGTTATGGGGAAAAGAATATGAATGGAATGTAGTGAAGTTTGAGAGAGATTCGAAACTATCTGTTTTTGGAAATCTAAGGGGAGAGAGAGTATTATGGAGAGAAAGACTTTACTTTCCAGACTGACCATGTGTGGGCCCATTCCAGGGTCCCATACGAACGACACTAACCTTGAAAAATTCAACTCAATCGGATACATATAAGTGTTTGATCCAATCGTTCAACGTTTCATTCAGATTATAAGATCCTGAATTTCGAATGAAACATTGGACAATTCGATCAAGCACTTACATGTATTTGATTGAGTTGAAATTTTCCAGGGTAGCTCGGAAAATTTATTGGAAAATAATCAACGGGTTGGATCGTTTATCGGTACATCATTGACCACATTTTTTGAAAATTTATCCAGGTGTACAACGAAAATGGTAGGTAGGACTGGTAAGGCTACTAAGAGTTAACCCTTGTTAACTCCCTCTGTGAAAAACACAGTAACAGAATAGGACGGCAGGGGATTTCTTTGTTACGGAATATAAAGTTCGGGTGTCGTTTTATTGATGGACAAAGTCCGGGTGTTTTTTTTAGAATTGGCTGAAATATTAGAGGCTATTTTGAAATTTTCCCAGAAAAAAAAAACAAACAAACTCGAGCCAAATAACATCACCCGCAGATTTCCAAATATACCCCTATTCCCCCAGCTCTCCAAAGCTGCTGCTGCACAAAATATGAAAGCAATAGGCTGCACCAAATGGGTGTTCAACTACAAATCTGCCTCCAGTTCAAAAAAAAAAAAAACTACAAATCTGCCTCAATTTATGCAAACACAAGATGACTTTAAAGCATTATAAAAAAAAACTGGATAGCATTAATCCATCAGCGAATGCATCAAGACTCTGCATTCTGGCATACATGCCGAGTTTCTGTTCAAAAGAAAAAATAAAAAAATGCATTGATGCTACAATTCCTGTACAAACATTATCCAAATGTATTTCATATATACACACAAAGTTGTAACTACGAGAGTTTATTAAGTCCTGCGTACAAACTCGGTATCTGAAGCTGGAGATTTGTTGGTGTCAGATTTCATCTGGTGGAACTGAAGCAGTTGCAACTAAGCTGGGCAAGCTCTCAGTCCAAATCAACTTGATTCCCTCTCTACAATATCTGGGAACTGTGTTGTCGGCGAACTGAAGACCGCGAAAGCAAAGGTAAAGCCACAGCAGCCTCTCTTTTTTTCTTTCTTTCTTTTTTCCGTATAAAATCTAGTCAATGAACTTGAAGCATTCTATGCTCAAGACCAGTCTGGAAAATGGGGTCGCAAACAGTTGTGGCCTAAAGATTGTCGCAACTCCATCTGCGTAAGGCAATCAATTGAAAATTAAGAATACTTACCCAATTTCTATGACGAATGTGAAAATCAAAAACAACAAACAAAAAGACATTGCTGCATTTCAGCCGGTTAAGATCAAATAGAAAATCAACAAAAACCATTCGAACATCAATTATATCTCGTATTCTTGCAGTCCAATTATGTGCCTAGAATCCATATGTATCAAATGAGGGTAGATTTACTGCTAAACAGACAATCCAAATCAGACGACTTTTACTACTGTCCAATTATGTGCCTAGAATCCAAATGTATCAAATGAGGGTAAATTTACTGCTAAACAGACAATCCAAATCAGACGACTTTTACTACTGTCCAATTATGTGCCTAGAATTCATGTGTATCAAACGAGGGTAAATTTACTGCTAAACAGACAATCCAAATCAGATGACAGTACTTTTACGACTAAACAGACAATATCAACTAAATAAGCTATGCCACAAAATCCTAAGAGCAACATAAAAGTTAACCAACAAACACATCATACACCTCTGTTGTACACTTGTACTGCACTCTCCCTGTGTTTGTTCCAACTTTTCATCGCAGAAATGAGACCTGTTCCAACTTTTCATCATAGAAATGAGACCAATCTAACGATAAAGGCTAAATTCTATTTACAACTACCTTGAACTTTTTTTCCCTCCGTAACTCAACAAGTAGTCAATTAACCAAAAGCAAAGGTGTATAATTTTTATTGATCGGAGGGCAAAGGAGTATAATTAACATCACTACAAGTTTACAGCCCAAATTTTGAAATAACTTTAACTTCAGGGAGCACAACTTCAAGGGGCCTAGATGACAGTTCTGAAAAAATACAGAAAAAGAAAATCTACGCATGGACAAACTTAGCGGTAGAAATGTTCCTTGCCATTACTTTCCAACATTTCATCCCACTTTCATCTTGTAGACTGAAGTGAGTGTTATTCCGTATGTTCAGTTGTTCTACTAGTACATGAAAGGGAGTTCTTAGCTTAGAAGCAATATTTCTCCTATCGAGGTGGCAAATCTACATCAAAAGCTTGTTCCCACGCTCTGAAGTCCAAATCTTCTACAAACCTCACTGCTCACTCCCACCGAGAAAGGAGCACGATCGCAACTAGGATAGAACCAATCTAGCACATAATCCCCAAAAGAAACAAAATAAAAGCTACCAAGTAAAAGAAAAATATGAAGCAATGATAAGATAAAGAAAACCTCCCAAGGTTTGCCGCAGTGGTTTTCACCTGACAACCAGATGTAGGAGCCTTTGGTCTAGGGTTCAACTCCCACCCGCTTGCAATCAAAACCTGTGTTGGGCCAATCCATACAAAGCTTAGCCCCAGCTTCAATTAAGCCCCTCGCTAGTGGACGGTGGGATTTGGACCCCTGGATTAGTTGGTCCCTACAAAGCATTGGACACATCTACTGGCCTCACGTATCAGCGGACACAACACAACACTCTCCGGATACATATAAAAAACGAGTAAGTAATTTTTTCATTACATTTGTTTTACTAGGACATATTGCAGACATCCTACGACACGTTGTGGACACTCTAGGACAAGTATGAGATACTCTTGGGACACATAAGGAGGCTAAAAAATCATGTTCAAAATTTGGTCCAGAGTTCAAAATTTTGATTGATGGTTTGTTCATGAATACTTACGCTGTGACTGTTGATTTGTTTCTTCATAATTGTAATAGTTTTTGTGGGTGTTATTGTCATTTGATAGAAACTGATTTTTTATAATTCATACTAATTCATACGATACCTCTATAATGCAAAAATATATATTTCATTCAGTGTGTCGACAATGTGCCTGTCATAATTTCTAGAGAAATGACACATCCACATGTCAAGAAAACAATACAAAAATATTTTAGAATTTCTATATGTAGATCTTGGGGACGGATCCGTGGACACACATTTTGCGCACAGATTTTAACAGTCCATCTCAGCCATTGAGATGGAGGGCTGAGATTAGAAGCTAAAAAGCCCCACACGCTGAACCCTCTCTCTCTCTCCCCCCACCAAAAATGCTGATACACTGTAGTCTCTACCTTTCCCTCCAGTCCCCACAACGAGCCAACGCAGACGAATTCATAGTCGTTTTTTAAGTAAGAAAGTAAAATTTAACCATAGTCTTCTATATGTTTCTAACATATTCCGAGGAATATCAAACCCAAAGCAGCAGCATCAATAGTTTGCGAAACCTGCTCCGGGATGTTAATCATTATTGTCATTTGGTGGTTGATCTATGCACAACAGCCAAGTATTTTGATAAACTTTGATGTCTACGTCTAGCCCAATTGATGCTTAGTCCAGTAACACATTCCAAATTTTCCTTGTAGTGTCGTTTAGGAATTCAATCAAACACTTGGTTGGCAATGGCAAAAATCTTCAAACCCCCAATTGATTCCATAAATTACATGTCAGGGTCAATGGGTGCGACAGAAAGATAGGGAGGAGGATGGTTGTCGTCGTCCGAGGAGAGTGTTGTTTGAGAGAAAGAGAGAAAGAAGTGTAAGGGTGTTAACAAACCCTAACACAAGTCACTTTATTTATATCACAGCGTATCATATTACATGACTTAGATAGGCGATGTGGGGCAAACATAAAACCACTAAGATAAACTTATTCTAACACTCCCCCTCAAGCTGGAGAATAAATATCGAAAAGTCCCAGCTTGTTACGCAGCAACTCTAACCGTGGCTTGAACAATAATTTGGTAAACATGTCTGCTTCTCACTCTTCCAATTGACAAGATTTCCACCAAGAAAACCACAATATCCAATAGTGGACCTCCTACCAGGCAGTCCTCCTGCCCAATCAGAATCAGTGAACGCCTCAACACGTAAGTGTCCACTGACTTGATACAACAAACCCCGTCTTGGATGTAGCTTGAGATACTTCACAATTCTGAGGGCAGCTTCCCAATGTGGATGACGAGGAGCTGACATAAACTGACTTACCAAACTAACTGCAAACGAGATATCCGGTTGTGTAATTGTGAGATATTTTAACTTACCAACCAACTGGCGATACTGATCAGGATTGTGAAGCGGCTCCCCCTGGTCCACACATAGTTTGACATTGGGATCCATCGGGGTCTCAACAGATCTAGCTCCCAACAAACCCGTATCCTCAAGGATATCCAGTACATACTTCCTTTGTGATAAGCTAATACCTTCTTTGGACCGAGCCACTTCAATACCTAAAAAGTACTGAAGTTTTCCCAAATCCTTAGTATGGAATTGTTGATGTAAGAAAGTCTTTAGCTCATCAATACCTCGTTGGTCATCTCCAGTAATGATAATGTCATCCACATATACAATCAACAATACTTTTCCTCGATCAGGGGTGAGGGAAAACACAGAATGGTCGACGCATGCCAAATCTCAAAACGGCATCACTAAACTTGTCAAACCAGGCCCTAGGAGACTGCTTGAGGCCATAAAGAGCTTTGCGAAGCCGACATACCTGATTACGCTCCCCCAGAGCAACAAACCCAGATAGTTGCTCCATGTAAACCTCCTTTTGAAGATCCCCATGGAGAAAGGCATTTTTGACATCCAGCTAAAACAACGGTCAACCAACGACTTACCTGATTACGCTCTGATACCATGTTAAAGCATCCAACTCGAAACCAATTGGCAATGAGTAAAGAGACCGCCCAGGCTCATATACTAAGCTTTGGAGGTTATAATTAACCAATATGGGACAAACTCTAACACTCCCCCGCGCGTGTGCCCCCTGGTCTGCACGTGGAGAGGTAAACAACGGATTCACAACATTGGGATCATAACGAAACATGGTGCACTTATGGCACAAACAAAGGGGAAATAACGAAGAGAGTCTTGTCCAAAATCCTCCAAAAGCCTAGCTCTGATACCATGTTGTTTGAGAGAAAATGAGAGAAAGAAGTGTAAGGGTGTTAACAAACCCTAACACAAGTCACTTTATTTATATCACTGCGTATCATATTACATGACTTAGATAGGCGATGTGGGACAAACATAAAGCCACTAATATAAACTTATTCTAACAGAGAGGACAGCTTCGTCGGCATCAGCGTACGGTGACTCATCGTCGGGAGTGAGGTCGAGCAAAGAGAGGGGGAGAACATTGATCGTCGTCGTCGGGAGTGAGGTCGAGCAGAGAGAGAGGGAGAATGTTTGTCGGCGGCGGAGGCAGAAACAAGACTCTAAGAAACGGGGCTTCTGGTATGCTGCTACTACCGCATAGAAGTATTTACTACCAGTGTCATAAAATCTCCCAGATCTCGAAGAAGGAGAAGAAAAGGAGAGATTTCTGAGACTGTTTTTCGGTGGCGGCAGCTCATCATCGGGAGTCTCAAGGGACTGAAGGGGTGAGATAGGACTAGAGGGGTGACTGGGGAAAGAGGGTTCATCTGCGTGGGTGAAAACGTGTGGGGAGAGAGAGAGGGTTCAGCGTGTGGGGCTTTTTAACTTCTAATCTCAACCCTCCATCTCAATGGCTGAGATGGGGTGTTAGAATGTGTGTGCAAAATGTGTCCACGGATGCGCCCCCGTAGATCTTTATAGATACATGTACCTATATGCACGGTCCTATATACACTCCCAACCTTAAATTATTCTAAATCTACTCGCTCGTCCGCACCTGCTCCAACTTCATCAAACAAAGGTTCTTAGAATACCACAGGTGGCAGTGAGTTCAAAAGGACCTTGCTCATCAGAAAACTATCTAGGCAAAATCCATATAGATAGTATAAGAAAGCATACAGGTAGTAGGTTGGTCTTTTCCCTATTTGCAGGCCTCCACTAACTCTTCTGAAGCTGCTCAACAAATCAAATATCCTTCATACCACTTCAGCTGTTGTAACTCAGGAAGAATCCTAGAACTTCTACACTACATGTTCTACTTAATCAAAACATCATGCAGAGGATAAACGGATAGTGGATACTTGCATTGCACAGGGGCACAACCAACAGCCTCACCAGCATCAAGACCAAGTGATGCAGAGCAAGGGAGAAAGGGAAAAGAAACAAGGAACCTTAGACACACATTAAACAGTTCTCACTTCCACTAATATTTTGTTGATGAGTCAAAATCATTACTTTACTAGAAATAATCAAATCTGACACATACAACGCCAAAACTGTTGACAACCCTTTTAAATAATCCCAAGAAAATCCTTAGAATAACCTAACAAAATATTAAAAAAAAATATTAACGAAAAATAAACGATTATCAGACATATTAGACCAAAATGGCTTCTTCCCATGCATTGGACAGTCGGAGACTCGGACTTCACTTGAGACTTCTAAAGCAGATAATTGTGTCCTGCATAGGGTTACACGATCGCAATGCCATAAACCATAGCAAGCATCGAATTGAAAGACACACACATGACCTTATGGGTTCGTGGGGATGGAAAAAATGCATAACAAACCAAAAGTAGAAGAAGAAAATGCATACAATTTCTTCAGAATCTAAATAGTAATCCAAAGTGCCTTTAAAAATATCCATGACCTTGCATTTACAGTTTCAGAATGCAAAGCAACAAGTTCAAAAAAACTACTAGGTGCCTTGACTATGGACCAACGAAGCATGGGTACGGGGAACGGATACAGCACAGGTGCAGATACGTGATATGGCAAAAAAAAATAGGGTACGGGTACGGGACTTTTTTAATAATTTTAGCATGCATCATTATAGAAATATATGTAACACATACTCCTATTTTACCAATAAAAGCAAGATGTGAGGCTCTAGAGTAACAAATTAAAAGATGGGGTATGAAAGTTGTAATTTGGCTTAGGATAAATAGAAAAGAACGCAGCTGACAGTAAATCTAGGTTTTGGTCATCTCTTCTTCTCTGTCTTCTCCTCCACTAGCGCCGACAGAAATGGCCTCTCCCCCCCAAACAGCACCTACTTGATTTGGATATATCTTCTGAGTAGGAAACTTCTTTTCAGTGTTGTTTGTTCAGGGTTTGTTTTGGGCCTTCTGGCATATTTTTTGAAGTCTCTCAGAGTGGAAATGCGTCTTCACTAACATCTTATTTTTTGTAAGTTTTTGAAAGCAGAGCCCTGAGTTCCAATCCTCAAAAAGGTTTGCGGAGGAGCAAAAACCTTCAGAACATGGAGGACGGGGGAAGAGGATGTTTACGAACGAGATAACATTGAGCAAGAAGCACAAACAGAGCCGAAATCCGGTTAACCAACATCCTCATGAGGAACAGGGTTCGAATGATGACTCTGCCACCAATCCTTGTGCTAGTAGAAATCAACCAATGGGAAGAAGCAACTGAGTCATTGTTCCTATCCATGAATCACAACCGTAGAAGTCTGGTTTGAAGATCGACTTCCCTGAGTTCCACGGAGAATTGACACCAAATGGAAGAGGAAATTAACATGGAGTCGATGTTAACATAAAAAATTAATTCATACCCGACTATGGAGTGGTGTAGACCACCAATCTTTTATGAAGAACTATTTAAGGAAAAAGAGTGCGAGAATTACCAAGGAAGTAGTCAAACGTATTTCAGGACATCAACAATTTTGGCATCATTGCAGGAGACACTAAAGTATAATGGCATTGGACATTTATTTAGTAGGGATTACGCATTTTTTTATTCCATCTTGAAGAATCACATCGGGTTGGGATGCCTACTTTCATTGCAAATCTCTCTTTGGTGTTTCCAAATTTAGAACTTTGAAGAGAACAAGCAAACACAGCCATCAAGAAGTGCACCAGGTGTTTTTGAATTGGTTAATAAGATATTTATTAATTTTGAAGATCATGGTGGTGAGGATACGGATTTGGCATAAGAAAGTTAGATCCTTTTGATAAACAATGTGAAGAAATGTATGAAATACAAGGCTGATGTGGAGTAGTTTCAGTTTTCCAAATTACTTTACACAATAGAGACGAGTTTTCTCATGTAGAGAGGATGATGAAGGCCAATATTTTGATAGTTTTGAACTTTGTTGATTTATTATTTTGAATCTTTGATATTAGCATCTTATTAATAATATTTCTGTATAGAATTAAGTTACCCAAAACTATTAATTTTCCAGATCGGTAGTTGCTATTTCTACAAAAACAAGATTTGATTTGGTTACAAGCATTTTAGGAAGATTTGATTTGGTTGTCTTTTAGTGGGGAATTTGTTTTTTAGTTCGCTTTGTTTTGGCATGTTACTTTATATGTCTTTTAAGAGTCAAAACTATGTCTTGATCGTATCTTTTGTTCTGGTTGTATTTTCTAGTTTGTGAATTACGGGGATTCAGCTTCCTATTTTGCTCAATCATTTTCCGTCCTTTTTTTCTTCAAGGGTTGCCTATTATTTAAAGAGTCGTAAGGCTCGGGACCAGTGTTTTAAATGACTCACAGCGCACCGAGGGCGCAATGGTCCCTTGGAGCCATAGCGCATGGCACGGCATGCCATATGAAAGCGAGGCACACTTTATTATGCTAAAAAAAATAAAAAAACAAAGCCTACTTGTCAAAAAAAAAAGGTAACGGCGACGGTGAATTTGAGGTTTTCAATTTCTCTCACCAGAAAAACAACGTGAGAGAAGATAGCTAGTTGAGAGAAGGGGTTATTAATGAAGTCCTTCCATTTCGTAGCTTAGGAAGTCCGGAACAGAGTAGAGGAGATCGACTAGAACGTAGCAGAGGAGATCGATCGACTTCAAGTCTCAACTCTGAAGACACTTGCTGCTGGCTGCATCGATAGAGACCGGGATAGAGGTCGTATGATCTCTAGGGTTAGATTCACAGAAATTATCCCATACATTGCCCACCTTTATGCATCATAAATGAATGGTTGAGATTGATTGTAGCATAATCTAATAAAAAATACCTGAAACATTGCTAAGGTGCGCGCCATGGCGCCCAGTGCCTCGTCTTGTGGTGCGCGCCATGGCGCCATAGCTGCACTTTTGTGTCGTGCACCTTGCCATGACTCCCTGTGGCGCAAAGGGTGCCCCTCACCTAGCCACGCACGCTATAGCGACATGGCACGCGTTTTTAAAACACTACTCGGGACTAAGAGTTGTTGATTCTTAACGTTGAGATCATAGAAGAGTTCCTTATTTGTGGTTGTCCTTGTTGCTTTATTCTTTCTTATTATAAACTTGCGGCTTGCCTAAAGTAAGGGTAGCATAAAAGATTCACTTAGACACACCACAAAGATTTAAGTGTTGAATGACACCAAAGGTAGATAGTATGAAACCAAATACCAACCGTTTTGTGACACATAGCCTGTTAAGCTTTAAGTAATGGCAAAACGATGTCCCCATTCGACACATATTCATTTATAGGCCAAAAAATAAACACAAGAGTGAACTCCCTTAATTTCAGAATTACCGGGTGTCACGCCCACAGGCATGACACCCTTAGATGAAGGGTTCTCCTTTCGGGCAGACGAATCCACCCAAAACCTCATTCCTGCCCCCCAAGTTAGAAACTCCACCCGCATCGAGAACGTAGCACATTCCTAACTAGGATAGAACCTTTTCAGCATATGATTCCAAAGAAAAACTAACAAAAGAGCCATGAAGCAAGAGAAAAGTTGGAAGTAACAAAACATGCTACAAAAATATTTACCGACTATTGGCAAGATACTAAAAAAACAAAATCACATAAATTCACTCATGTACTTGGTATAAATATAAGATTCTATTGTATCTCGGGAAAAAAAAAAGAAGCATTTGTGACCGACTCCAATTCTTAGTTGGAGGGATCGTCTAAGCAAGGAGCTTCTATGATTGGCAATTGATTAATTGAGTGGATTTGCAGAGCTTCATATATATTTAAGACTAAATTAATTATTGGAAAATGACTGCCGAAACTTTAATGCATAATATTTTTGTACCCTGCATATGGTACAAGTCTTTTATGCACGGCAAATTTGGCACTAACAAAAGTAGTTTGGCATTAGCAGTACCCTTACTTATTTATATTTCTCTACATTATGCCTAAACGCTCCCTAGGTGCTCCCAAGCGAGAATTTTCAATGATTCTCCAGTCTATTGCTTAGCATGCAACAAAATGTTATTCATGTTATAAAAATTATTGTGAAGTAGTCAGAGGTTTAGCATTCTTTGGGTGTCCTAGGAGGAATTCAATGCATGTGCTGCACATTTCTAGAGTGACCCACGCAGTAAAGGAATGGCAAGTCATAAAAAGACCAAAGAAAGTGTCATTCCTTGTTTTAAGCAGTGTTCTAAAAGTCGGCCACCAAGGCACTACGCGGTAGTCCAACGCTAAGATTAGGGATCTGACTAGCCCTCTCCTAGTCCCTACCTAGGCCCTAGGTGGCCCACTAGTCGGCGCCAAGTACCCCTTTCCACCCGACTAGTGCCTAACGAATTTTAGAACATTGGTTTAAAGGAGTAGGGTCATGATGGGTTCCAAATAGGATGTAGACAAATTGAGTTAGTAACAGTGTTCTAAAAGAAGGTTTGGAAGACCGAGTACTCGCCGCCTAGGCGCTAGAAGGCCCCTCGCACTAGCCCGACTAGACCGACTAATTGCCCGACTAGGTGCCAAGTACTCGGCCCTGGAAGCTAGAAGGTGCCGCCCGCCCTGGGAGCGCCTAGCGAGTTTTAGAACCTTGGTTAGTAACACAAATGAATTGATCATAATGTGACCATGATTAACCATAGAAAGGAATATTAATAATCAATATGAAAGGAAAATCATATTTTCTATGCAGATTTCAACACCTCCTGATTGGTATCTTATTAAATTTTTTCCCATGATGACGGCTTTAATGAAGTACGAAATCTAAAATTGAGCTTTCCTAACCGATAAAATTCCAAATTGCGAGGTTCACAATTTAATTTTTTTCCTTTTGGATTTCACTTTTGAGATCCTAGTGATAATTATGAAGCTTTTTTATATGAAATAAATATGATGCTTAACAAACTTTTGTATTTGCCTCTTCCGGTTGGGCAGTTAGACCAAATTTTCGTAACTTTTAAGCAAATTGTGGCGTAATGTTGCAGTGCTAGTTGGCTGTAAAATGCATTTTACAAGTAAGATAAGAGAAGGAAGAAAGCAAGTAGTAAATCTCAAAGATGAAAAGGACGAAAGAAATCAAGGAATGGAGTGTAAGTGATAAAGAAGATTAATTTTCTCTCTTTTTGGGACCATTTTTTTTCCTCACCTAAATCTTTGGAGGTTAATTTAGATAACTTCGTAGTTATTGTCAACTTGTCATTAGTGGTTTGTTCTTGCGAACTTGTAGGTTATGTGGTCAGCTTCATGGTATGGTGTAAATTCCATGGGGTGGAGATCATCTTCCATTTTCCAGCATCATCCTTCTTTATTTCCATGTCTCGCTGAAGATCTTGAGCGCTCTTATAGCTTGGGTTAGAAAATTTGTGTATCTTATGTTTAAGTTAGAAAATATGTGTATTCTTTCATAATTGATGTCTTAATCGGCATCTCATGAAGCAACAATATATGGTAATAGAATGCAAAAACAAAGATTTACAATCAGCACAGGCCGTGCTGCGAAGCACGCCGCACTAACACAAGAATCATACAATGCACGTATTTTTCTTATTATTCATTTTGTTGCTTGTTGGCAAAAAGCTAAGGCAATTATTCTATTTTACCAAAAACAATCCATACAGCCTGAGAAGCCAAAGAGGACGATGTAGATGAGGTCAGCAACAGGGGGTACCTACCACACAAAAGAATCCACAGGTGCTCTATACGCATGTATGTATGCAAACAATATCATCAAGTTTTTCACCTCTCATTATTACATCGTAGTAGAAAAGCCAGGTCACATTAAAGTGCATGAAATCGACTAACATTCTCTTTCCACAGGCAACCCTTCAGTAACCCTCTTGCAAGTCTGGCTTCACCAACGCCAACCCAGACCGCACTATTGTAGATTTGCAACTTCCCTAAACTACAAAGGATCCTCCTCCGTATACGAACCAATATTCCCCACAATGATAAAGAATTTAGCACGTTAACTCTTCCATTGAACCAATATTTGTGTATGAGCACAAGCCATTTCAAGGAACTTTTGATTGTTTGCTCCGCACTAACATGTAAGTAGGAAGTAAGTTGTTTTCTTTAGTCTACAATTATTACGACCATAACTTTTAGCTGTGCTTGCTTCATGTACCTTTATCCTTGTATATCCTTCTTCTTGTACCGATGTCTATTCTCACTGGCAGTTCATGAACGTCACAAAATAAAAAAAAAGGATAATCTCATTCGTTTAACCCCACATACTCAATTCAAAATTGTTTGCCTCCATATACCAAAATCTTAAACTCTCTCTCCTTCATTCCCTTGCCATGCAAATTGAAAGTGACGCTCATGCAGATTTGCCGATTACAAAAATACCATCTTCATTAGGACCTTGGTAGATAGATTTTATACATCACAAAAATACTTCAAATCCAAGAAAAGCAACTGGCCAATGCCTGCCTAAATGGAAAAATCATACACGACTTAGAAAACTATACCATCAAAAAAAGGTAACAGTTAGAGGTATCAGCTTGCCGATGAAAAAAACTTGCTTTTCAATGCTAGAAGTCTGAGTATTGACAATATAGGCAACATCAGTCAAACACTTCCCAAGACAAATCCAGAGAGACAAAAGATAAGGAATATAAGGGGAGTGACAAAGCCACCGGAACAGAACTGCCAGAAAGCATTGCAGTTACTCTGTAAAGTAACATTGTGCAAAACCGAATAAATTAAGAGCTTGGGTAATGTTATACTTAAAGTTCTGCAAACTAAAACTAAACCTGGTGAAGTTTCGACCAATTAAAGCCCCACAAACATAGATTAGATTCATAAAAGAAATGTGTTTCAGGACATCCAACCACCAAGAATTGAGTAGCTCTGTCGAAGCCTCTTTATTCAAGAGAAACTGAACCTAAACCTGTGCTTGAGAGATAGCTGTCCACGCACTGATAAGCCTCTTTATTAAAGCCCCACAACCTCTCTCTTTTGGCATAGCGGGCTGGTCACTGCGACCCCCTCATAAAGGGTGAGGGGGCACTCCTTCTCCCGAAGTTACGGGGCTATTTTGCTGAGTTCCTTAGAGAGAGTTGTCTCGCGCCCCTAGGAATTCTCTATCTACCCACCCCTGTCGGTTTCGGGTACAGGTACCCTTTTGTTGAAGGTCGTTCGAGCTTATCCTGGGAGTATGGCATGGGTTACTTCAGCGCTGTATTGTAGCGCTTTGTACTCGAACATTGGCTCGAGGCATTTTCTCTACCCCTTCTTACAGGATTACAGGGTCACCTTACATTCTGCTTCTTTCTTCTTTGACAGCAAAGGAAGTATAATATTCATGAAAAAAAAATTCCATGAGACGGTGAGAGCTTTGAGAATCCTCCCAAGGTAGTGGGCAGAACTAGTATTGAGCTGTATAGCTGTTACCTTAAACTGTTTAGTAAAATCATGAAGCTTTCACTAGTTTTTGGTGGAAGAAGCCTGTCTAAAATTGCCACAGAGATTGTGACAGAACTTTGAGTTATGAAATAGGGGAAGCAATGTTGAGGACATTTTCCATTTTTCTGTTTCGCGGCATACAATTTGGCAATGGTTGGTTGAAATAGGCAGCGGAAAATTTCAGTGACGTGTTTGAAGTTAGAACCACTTGTGGATGGAATCCCCCGAGATAGTAATACCTCTATTAATATTCCTATTAGTGGCAGAAATGGCAGTCTTACTGGAAGGATTCCTCTTTGGCTAATAGGTACTGTAACTGGTATTCTTGTGATTGGATTAATTGGTCTTTTCTTTTATGGCTCATATTCCGGATTGGGTTCATCCCTGCAGTAATTGGATGAATTGAATTGTGAACATGAAAGCGTAAGAGGTCAATGGGATTCCCTTCTTTCTTTGTCTGATTCGAGGGGGAAGGAACGCATTAACGTCCGCTCTCAGGTTGGGCAGTAAGGGTCGGAGAAGGGCAATCACTCATTCTTAATACCAGTGTTCTAAAGACCAAAGAGTTGGGCGGAAAAGGAGGGAAAGCTCTCCATTCCTGGTTCTCCTGTAGCTGGATCCTCCAGAGCCATAAGAATCCTTTCTCCTCTAGCTGGATCCTCCGGAACCATAAGAATCCTTAGAATGGGATTCCAACTCAGCTCCCCTTGAGTGAGATTTTGAGAAGAATCAATAGCATCCGAACGATGGACAAGCCTTTGAAAAGGGCATAAAGTAATGGTACCCTTATAGGTATGAGGCTTCTGGCCCAACCAGTCCCACTGGAGAGGAGAGTTTTGACTCCGAAAAAGGCAAGAGGGCATCTGGTTCTATCGTATTTAATATCACACCTGAATTTAGGAGTGATCTTTCCCTCTTCCCAGTGGTGATCCCACTTTTGAAAGAGAGTCTCGACGTGGCAGTGTACACGTAGCTGCATATCGGATCCCGTCACTGACTACCGCTTTCTTTCGTACCGGACCGGAGGCGGCCGAGAATGTTATGTCAAAAGGACCAACGACGATGAAAGAGGAGTAGGAGTAGGACGGAATAGAATGATTGATTACGAGATAGACAATGAGACAAAGCCAAGAGGGGAGAGCACTTAGACAATTCACTTTGAGTACAGGAAAAGGATTCTAGAAGCTTCTATGGACATATAAACCCCACCTGGAATCTACAAACAAAGAACTCTAGGCAAACAACTCCTTGGACTTCAACTATACCATGGCAGCCGGTGTCACTGCCACACCAGCCCAACAACGTTAAATGAACTTGAATCTATGCAAGGAAAGCATGCAACTTACCAAAACTATTCAGATAGATAAACGGGGAGAATGCTAATTGAGGGATGCATCAAAATCAATAGCTAGACGTAAAAGTTAGGTGATAACAAAGTGTTTATGAATTCCAATATCAGCATGAACCTAAAGGAACAAGCACTACATATTCGGACGAAAATTGTAATATCCATGGCTCAACCTAGATGGTTGAATTGTGATTTGACTTGGATAGATATAAGTAACTGACAAAACACAACGGAACGGCGGTTACAATATAAAAGAGGACCATCAATGTGAATGTATTAAAATTTCCACTATATCCAGAACCTCTGAGGTGATTAGGTAACTGTGTGATAATACAACTACAGACCAAAACAAAAGAAACTTGAGAAGCACTCATGCAACCATATTGGCCAATAATGATGTGTTACGGCTGTGACAGCTCATTCATTCTGTGCAGCGACATATTGGCACAGGGAATACATAACGACCAGAATTGGCCGCTTCTTGCCCTTTTTGAATTCATCAATATAAAGGCCATATTTGGCCGCTTCTTGCCCTTTTTGACACCTCAATATAAAGGCAATATATGGCCACTTCATCCTACTTTCCTTTTCATCCCCATCACGTCAACCTAAAGGCCAGATTTGTCCATATCTCTCCGTCCTTGTCATCCTTCAATGCACCTCCAAGTTCATTAAGTGAACTCTAACTTCTCATTCAAATGGAACTTACGTGACACGTTTACTCCTCACACGCTAACTTACAAAATTGGTTGCTGCAACTAGAATAAAAATCGTAATTCTTCTGGTAAGTATGGATCAAAAGGTAGCTTAGTTCTTAGGTATTGCATTAATAAGTGCATTATTCACTTTCCAATGAATCATCATCATCAGGTGAGTGACATATTTACATTGTTTTGTCTGTAATATCTTTTGTTATTTATCCAGTTCATGTTAACGTAAAGGTTCCATCCTCGTGTATATACTTCACAGAAAAAATGTATGCAATATAAAATAGCCCAAGGACAAAAAATTATCCCCACTCACCAACAAGTAAGATGAGGATGATAATGTTGAGATGGATGTGCAATAAGACTTTGCGTGATAGAATTAGAAACAAAAATCTTCATCAGATGGTGGGGTAACATCGATCGAAGATAAGATGAGAGAGCAGACTTAGGTAGTTTGAACATGTCTATCGTAGATCAGTCGATGCAGCTAGGAGTAGTGATATGACTATGGTAGATGGTAATGCTTAGGGGAAGAATAGACCAATGCGGCAGTTCTCAAAGACTTAGGTTTCTTGGATTTCAGGGAACATGATACCCTTGACACAAATTAATGGAGACAACGGATCAGATTCACTAAGCCAGAACAAACTGATTGAACTTAAGGCTCGGTTTGGTTTACCAATAAATAAATTATTAGACAATAAAGTGAAGCCCCAAAAGAGCAGACAATAAGAACCACATTTAACTGTCACATAAAGCAAATAAAATAA
Organism: Gaultheria prostrata; assembly: GCA_036023075.1. Taxonomy (NCBI): domain Eukaryota; kingdom Viridiplantae; phylum Streptophyta; class Magnoliopsida; order Ericales; family Ericaceae; genus Gaultheria; species Gaultheria prostrata. The sequence goes on from JAXBDA010003593.1 coordinate 30,826, forward strand.
ATCAATAATACATACAAGCTCATGTTATGTCATTTACCTGTAGGTATGAAGTTCAAAAATACTATTACCCATAAAGAAATTTGAGCTTACCTCAGTGTACGGCAACCCCAGAACACTGCATTTGCACCACTAAGAGAAAAGCACCAACTCCTCAAAATTCAGCTAGTTACAGATACGAAGCTTCCCTGTCCATTCGTCAGCCACTCCATAATCAAGACTGAGCTCTCTCAAGGGCGGGATGTTCTCCATGGCGAATAACATAATGTGGGGGAACAACAAATTATTGTGGTCATATAGCACAAGCTGCACCAGAACATTAGGACTCGAACTGTGGCTTATGTAACAAGCAACATTCCTCATTCTCGACACATCCATTGCAAAATCCAGAGGAGGAATCGACGGCTGTTCTGGACGCACGTAGTCCGAAAATATTTGCGATAAATCCCCCCATTCGGTCCATCTGTCAGAAAACCGGTTTGGATAGACCAAACTATCTCCATTCATTGTAAAAAGTTGTGCTTGTTCTCTAGTGAGAACTACTCCAGCATATTCGCAAATAAAAGAACCAGCTTGAATCAAGTTTAGCGACCTAACTCCCCAACCAGTCTCCCTTGACCGAAAAACCTCAAATCTATTCCTCACACCATTCTGGCTCACGCGATTCCGGCAGCTTGGGGGGCAGTGACAATTAGTACCACATTCAAATATCAAAGGTTTCCCTCTTATGAGTATCCCATTTTGATCATAAGCAAACTCACCTCCATTTTTGGAGGCACAAAGGCAATCATCCGTACACCCAGAAATACAAGCACACCCATTACCATTTCCCCCATGATACACATGAGGAGGAAACACGGTTGTCCTCAGATACTCGAAATACATTGGATCATGCTCACCATCTATATCATTATACAGTAAGACAGGGACACATTCCTTTTTCATTGAAATATCAAGACTAACATAACCCACCGGTCTTACCGACAATGGTTCGGTCCTAAGGCTCTTAGCTAACCTCAGAATAGAACTACCCATTTCAGGTTGATTCTCTATTCTCACGAGCTTGAACTTGTAAACTCCGAAACCAGACTTCCCCACGTCAAACCATGAATAGTAAATCCTATACAACCCATCATAAACATACACCTTACCACTGGGCGAACCCTCATACTTCATCCCGCGAATCACCCTCACTTCAATGCCGTAATGCATGCTCCGCTCCAGTCCCAGATTTCCACCCTCCAGTTTCTGGTGAGCGCATTGCCTCGAATGCGTCTTGTCCTGGCCCCCATGGCCCGTATATATAATTACATCACCCGCATCTTCATCATCCTCATAGCCACCTGAAATGCCGGACCAAGAAATTTGCTTAGCGAGGAAGACTATCAAATAGAAACTTGCAATCCTACATACAAGGCAAAGGGGCTCCAAACGCAATACAAAATAACCAAGAGCCAACATGACCATTTCCACATCCTAAAATAATTCTCAGGTGCTAATAATTTTAGAGAGGCAACAAATCTACACAAACTCGAGCTAGTATTCAGCTCACTAAAAACTTACTGTATTTTTTATTGCATAAGCAAATCAAGTCTAAACATTTTTTGAAGCACATTTGTAGCTCGTTCAGCCTACGTCTTTAAATTTTTTAAACGATCAAACAAATTTGACATCAGATAAATAAGTCAGACCGAAATAGCTCGCTTTTTTGGGTAATTGCACACAAATGAATTTATGAGATCTTTTTTAAAAATATATATATACCAATTTTTTCTTCTTAAACCACATGTTTGAATTGGGAGAAACATTATTTTTTCGCGTGCAAGAGACATGGTACCCGAGCAATTTGAAACTAAGGAAATTTATTTTTAAAAAACCTTGTTAAACCGTTTTATAGCTAAATTTCCAAAAAAAAAAAAAAGCTTGTGAATCCACTGATTTATCGGCCCCAGATATACATTTCCAGAGGTAACAAAAAAAATGGCCAACAAAACTGCAGTATCGGGGCCCACCTGACACAATTACACTTGTAGCAATCGGCTCCCCATTCGAACTATGGCTCGCCGTGACATAATCAATCCCGGCCTGAGACTGTCCATGCAACCCAACCACACACAACTCCATCCGAAAAAAGAACAAATCCCCCACATAAACCCCCGGTATAGAACCCACGATCCTCTTATCCCGGTTCAACCACAACCCCCGGTCCCGGAGCACCGACGCCGCCTTCAGATCGCCTCGGGCGGCGGTCCGCCGCTCGAGCCCCAGCTGCCTCCGCTTCTCCTCGGCAAAGATCCGCAGCGAGTCGTAGATCATCCGCGTCTTCCTCACCAAATCGCGAAAGTACCTCTGGTCTTCCAACCCTAGGTCCAAAACCCTAACAAGCTCTGACGACCTCGGCTGGTGGCGCCGCTTCGGAGGAACGAGGGTGACCTGCTGGTCGTTCTGATCGGGGACGGGCACGATGGCGAGGGGGTTGGGATCCAAGACGTCGGCGGCGGCGGCGTTTTGCGAGGCGAACGCCGGATCCGATACGGCGACGTTCTGCTTGGCGAAGGCGGTGCGGAAGAGCTCCGAAATGCGGTTGAATTCCGAGTAGACGTTGGTTTCATCGGGTGGATTTTGAGTGGAGTGGTTGGGGTTAGGGTTTGGTGGAGTGGAATTTGGGTGGAGCTGAGCTAGGGGCTGGGGTGGTGGTTCGTCGAAGGGCTCGAGCTTAGGTTCTAATTTGGGGATTAGAGTGGCGGTGGTGGTGGTGGTGCTGGAGGCGGCGGCGGCGTTGGTGGGGTCAGGGACGGAGTTGAGATCTGGGAAGGGGATGAGTGAGCCCATCTTTGGGGGGGGTTTGTTAAGAGAGAGAAATGGAGGGTGAATTTGGTGGTTTGGTCATGCAA
>JAXBDA010003594.1:0-33716 GCA_036023075.1 Gaultheria prostrata
TTAAACCTTTTGATAAATTGCATTTTATTATCACTGGTTAATAATTTTTATTGCTTGGTTCATGGGATGGTGTTCCCCATGCTTATGTTGAGACAAATTTGGTTTCATTTTAATTAATAATAAAGAATGTTTTTTTTTATTTGGAATTTATTGGATTATTTAATTTGAGGCTGCGTGTTCCATTTTAACCTCGTGGTTCACGGCCGGTCATTTCCCATTTTGGGTCGTGACAATTTAAATACAACTTTGATCTCCAAAAGTGAGATTTTGATGATGAAGAAAATACTTTCATGCCATGCTTCAGTAATGTCATGCACCACTTGCATCCCAACTAATGCCTCTTAGTTGTACCTGAAAGACTGAAACAGCAAAGGGGTGAGCAGTTACTTCGCCCAGTAGGTATCCCCTTTTGGGGTTTCAGACACATAAATGCATAACAAGATATAATGAACGGAAGTGCAACATAATATTGACAAATAACAAGTAAGCTACATAGAGTATCATTTGGTTATAATAACAAAATATCAACCTTCACGCGTCCCTCACATACACCTCTATGATATAAACTTTAGGTAACAAACTATCAAACTCTCCTCTAACCAATATTATCAATCAAAATGTTACTACTTATCACATCTTCGTGTCTCTCATTAAAATAACATTAGCTGGGTCCAACAACCCTCGTACTAAACCATCTTCAAGATACCATAGTGTCTTTTCAATCAAGCAATCAGTTTCTTTCTTTCTTTCCTCTTTCCAATTCCACCGTTAATAATCATTGTCTCACTATCATTCATTCATCCTGACACAATTAATCTTTCTCTTTCAAATCCATCGACATGTCCGTTGAGACTCACACCAATCAATATCATGCACGTAACCCCATTTATTATAAGACATTTATCACATATCTAGGCACTCACATACACACACTAGATACCCTAGTCGATATATTCCCCATGAATCCATGTGACGTACAATACCCACACGTACCCCGACGTATCCCACGAGTACCCACGTGTCAAACAATTCCTCTACTCGTGTTCACCAGTGCCCTATGAGTATACATACATCACGCATGTGTCCTGCAAGTAGCCATGTGTCCCTCAAGTGTCCAAATATTCTCCAAGTATCTTTATGTATCCCGCATCTGTCCGCGTGTCCTACAAATATTCCGAAGATAGCCCACGTCCCACAAATATTCCCAAATACTTCCCCGTTTCCCACACGTTTCTAAGTATATCATAGCTGATCAACACGCATCACTCAATCCACAATAATCAACAAGTGTCCAAAATAATATCGAGATGTCCAGAGAGACCCAAAAGTTCATTAAGTTTGTCACAAATCACCAACAAGTGTAACGCGTGTCCAAACTCGTATCCAACGTATCACATGTGTCATTCATGCCATGTTTACCAGTCACTTGTCTCATTTATTATAATCCGGACATACCCTTTCGAGCCCCGTACCAACCGGACATACCCTTTTGGGCTCCGTGTCATTCATTTAATTCATCAATCACATTTCATGTTCATTCAAATCAATTAGGTATCCATGCATCGCCTCAACTTAATTCAACGCTAAAAAATCCTAATTCGATCAGTTATCATCAAAATAGTGTCATTAGGTGTCGAATGTGTAACACAAACTCCGAAAGAATATAAGGCATCATCTAATTTGCTAAATTATACACATGACACATATCTCAAGGTGTTTCAAGGCAATTGGAACGATTAAAGAACGTACATCATGCAAAACGGGCCAAACGAGGTCAAAGAAGCAAGATGGCCCTGAGAAGGATTTGGGTCGACCCAAAGGAAAGTTAGGTCGACCCAGATGGGGTCTGTTCAGTTCTTGATTGATTTGGGTCGATCCAAACAAACTTTGGGTCGACCCAGAATGGCTTCGAGCCAAAATTTTCAGATTTTTTCCTAAGGATGAAATTTCAACCCAAACTCAAAACTATTTCTCAAACCCAGGTTTTTATGGCACAAAACAACCAATAAGCATGAAAGAAGGTAGAGACATCAATTAAATCATGGATTCATCTATTAATTTCATAGATCAATGGATTTTAGAACCCTTTTTCAAGATCAATGGGTTTCTCAACAAGATTAACAAGAAGTATACTTTACTTGAGAGATTTCACTACCACCCACATATAAACACTTTGACAAGCAAGTAAGAAACTCATACCTCACTTAGTTGAGTTCCCAATCAACTCCTTGAGCAAAACCCTAACCTTTTCTCCAAGCTCCAAGCAAAACCCAACCTTCCGGAGCGAAACGAGTGCAAGCCAAGCTTCCTAACGCGTAGAGAAACAAATTTGAGTCAAGGGGTGTGAAGGATTTAGAGTGAGAGGATGTAATTTAGGGTGGGAGAAAGAAGAAAATTGAGAAGGTAGAGAGAAAGAGAGGGGGACGGCTGATTCGAGGGGAGAGGGACTTGTCTCTCTCATCCTCCATACACCGCACACACTTATAATAGGATAATTACACACACACCCTGCACTGACTTGTGTAAACCAATTCCACCTCAACACTGCACGTCACATATATCCTCTCATCACTTAACTAATTTTATCATTATACACCATTCCACACATTACCCCAACTTTATTTTCCGGAAAAATAATTAGAATTTTCGGGTCTTTACAGTTCCATTCTCTGTTTCAAAATCCGAAGGTATAAACGAGTTGTTTCAAGCCTTGGTTCTTAATCACGGCTCTCTGAGGGATCTCTCTGGGTCAAGGATGGTTCCGGTAACCGCTCCTAGGCTCGGGTAATTGTTTTTCAACGAAAACCAATTTTCCGGACCCGTATCGAGCGATTTTCTCGATAATCGCACGGTACGATTCGCATGGGAGATGCGTTTTTCTTCATTACCCATTCGTAAAACAAAACCAGGTTATTTGGGGTATCTTTACAAAGAAAAAATCAATTTTTAAGCAAAAACGGGTTTTCTGTTCATAAAACGAAAATTTTCAAAAAACCTGTGGCACACTAACCGTGCGGCTACGTGGCACCAACCGTACGGCTACCCCCATAGGCCGTACGGCTTGTTTTTGTGGGTAAAAGTTTTCCCCTGTTCACCCTTTTTTTTCTGATCCCTGAAACCATTTGTTTATTGCAGTTTCACCCCATTAACTCCCTTTTATTACTGTTAAGTCCCTTTACTTCTTTTTATTATTGTCATGCTCATTTATTTCTTTTTGTTATTATTAAGTCCATTTAAATACTTGATTATTAGTTAAAGTTTCACAATAAAATATTTTCTAAAAATTCCACAAATATTTAGTAAAGACCGAAAATTTTCCGGGCGAGCGGGGTGCTTTTTAACGAAACCTTCCCCATTTGTAACCTGGCTCCCGAATCCAAAAGAATCTTTTCCAAAAACAGCACGAGAGTCATCAATTATTTTTAAACGGTTTCTCGGGTACCAAATTCATTTTCTAAAATAAATCCCGGGTGGCGACTCGTTTTCGTTTTCATTTTCAAAATACAAGTTTCTGAGCCGCGTGGCGTCGTCCACACAGTTTTAATTTAATAATTTTTAATCGGTCATACTTCTTATAAACTATGAGTAGTAATTTTTATCAAACCTCCTATTCACCCCCTCTAGGAGTAAATTGAACGCTTCCGCATTCGGTAACAAGTAACAACCTTAAACTTTCATCCATAAGTCATTACGTCTCAGTTAAAATTATTTACTAATTGTTGTTTTCGGTAACAAGTAACAACCTTAAACTTTCATAAAAAAAAAAAAAAAGAGTAACAATCTTAAACTGCCGGACTGACTTGATGGTTTTAAATCTAAAAATTTAATAAACCACTCTACCATTGAATATTTGGATTGGTGGGGAGACAAAGGGAGTCCCGCCATGTCTGTATAATTGTGTCACATTTAGTTGAATATTTAGGGCCTCTTCCACTAACTTTTAGTATTTTAGAACTTTTCCAATGAGTTAGCTAAATTTGAATAGTTAAATAGTGCTAGTAATTTATTATAAAAATGAGATCCACTTACAAATTAATAAATAATCATTAGCTATTTAGTAGGTGGTCACTCCAATGGACTTAACTAAATTTTAATATTTGAAATAAAAAATAGTATTATTTAGAGAAAGCACGATCGAGAGGGAAGTCCATTGACAAATACGGAGGGATTACTCTGTTCAAACTGTACTTACCAAGATGGCTACTTTTGTCGACAAATCCGGATGGGCCAGGAATTGTTCCTTTGCATATCCTCCTCTGGGAGACTTTTATAAAAGAGGGAGTTTTCAAATTGAGTGTTTGGTTAATTATAGATTTGAGTTCTTAGAGTTTGTTGCTTTACACATTTGAGTCCCTAGAGTTTGTTTTTTGTCATTTCTGATCCCCTTTTTAACGGCTGGTGTGAAAGTCTTTGTTTTTAGAATTCGCGTCATGCATGTGACAGATGTCTATAGTTTATCCCAGACTTCTATAACTTAGCTGGTTGCATATCCAAGCTTATTTCAGTATGAATTCTTTTTAACCTCCCTCAAAGTAAAATCTGAATTAAAACACAGGGCATAAAACTCGTACTAGGCACGAGGCATTGAACCTAGTTGAATGACATAGAACAATATGGTAACTACTTGTCCAAAAGGACTGTGTTGGGAGTTCGTGATGTTCGTCCATTCAGAAAATGACAACAGCGATATGTATACTTGCCTATGATTTTTCGTCTAATCATTGTGACGAGTACCTAAAGATCGGCGAGAGTATGTCGATTGAAAGTTTGATGCACTTTTGCAATGCTGTAATTGGACTCTATGAGGGGGCAACAGCCAACAGGTATTCAATCAAGTATACCAATTTGAAAAAGCCCCATGCAATAATTCTATTTTTGAACCAAGCCATTTGTCCCTAGAAAAACAAAGAAAAAAAATTATATCTAAAAATTGAGTCCAAAAAATTTAATGACTCTATAACTACGTAACCAAACTTATAGGGTAAGCTATTAATCAATAGGCTGATAAGCTAATTTTTCAAAAAGTACAGCATTTAAGGACAATCTCTATTCTCTCTACCTTACCTATTCATTTTTCATTTTTTCATTGATGAATTGTAACTCTACTCTCTATTATCCAAACAATGGTTATATTCCGACGTTTATAATAATGGGTTTATTTCAACGGCTATATTGTAATGGCTATAGTGTAACTCTTTATGATTTATGTATTATGGAGTACATTTTTTTTATCTTAATAATGTAACAGTTTATTTTTTTCGTATGGTTAAATTTCAAAGAATTTTTTTGTATTTTTGCTTTTTAAAGAAAACTTGAACTCTTCAAAGTTCAAAATTTTCATCTTTCATTTCTTTTTCCGGTTCGATCCGCTTTGGGGTATTTTCGGGACCTAGCTCGTGAGCCCAGACTCAAAACTATTCATACCACTGTCGTGACCCCAGACCCTAAAGTGTACTAGACCAAAAGATAAGGTAACTGGACCGGAGCCTGGTCCACTTCTCAAAGATCCTTCAACTGCTCGTTTATGAACCCTGCAAGCCTATTCGGTTTTTACAGGCATTTATGTCTAAACTATTCTAAAAACAAACAAGTTTTAATATTTGTAATTTATTTCTATGATAACCTAAGATTATTGTGAAAAAATATTTTTTTAAGTCGGAGATGAGGGAGGGCAGTGGCGGAGCCAGGATTTCCAATCGGGGGCAGTAGCTATAGGCACTTGATAGCTCCTCTGATACCTACGACGAGGCCAGAAATGCCCACTCATGAGTGACATTACGGAGAGAGTAATCTTCGTCCTCGATTCTTAAAAAGATCAGTTATAACAGTTGCCAAATTAAATTGCAATTGCAAGCTTGACGGCTATGTGAACATTGATAATTTGAGACACTGGAAATTAGGGACGGAGTCCGGATTCGGCCACGGGGGTGGCACCATTCAATTAAAAACTAGTTACATTGTACGGAAAATATGAAGAAAAAAATTACTAGGAAGTCATATAATTACATATCATTAGGTTTTGTTATGGGTTTTTTTTGTGAAAATAAATCAAGGCTTCCTCCAACTTTTTTTAGTGAGGTTTTTGTGCTCGGTGAGTTTGATCGGAAATAGCAGGCTCATGTTTTCGTCCATGGATGTCAATTTGGTGGTGTGGTCTATTAGCATTGGAAAATCATAAAAGGTATGATGAGAGAAAGAGAGGAGCGTGAAGGTATAAAGGAAGATTGATTTGAGTCAAAAGAGAAATTAAAAAAAAACGAAGTTCTGCACCTTGGGAGAATTGAACTCAGGGTGCAAGTGTGGAGTATGGAGTTTCTACCAGCTGGTTCAAACTTTCTCTACTTTAATATTTATAATTGCTCATTGTTTTGGAAAAAAGTGCGGGGGGCAGGGCCCACCCCAGCCCCAATGTACATCCGCCCCTGGATGAGGGTGGTTGTGCCCAAAAAGGGCATTGTCCTAAGCTAAAAAATGTGAACTGAATCGTTCACTGTGTCTATGTAAAGCGCGACGTGTAGAACAAATACGTAAAAAATCAAGTCAACTGAAAAAACATATCGTGTGGACAAATTGGCAGTCATAAATGTGGGAAAATTATAGATAAATGTAACTTGTTCACTGAGTTATCAATAAGATCATTTTTTGGGCACACCCACCCTGTCGTGCCTTGATTAAAATATGATGAATTCCTAAATTTTTCTTCTTTAATTGTCTTTGTTTTCTTTTTGAACAAATCTAGAACTCACAACACTTTCAAAAAAGTAGAACAATATCCAGTTATTTAGCAAATGCACTATGTTGTCATGAAGCATATGATTGACAAACTCCCAAAAGCAAAATCACCTACCAAAAGGTAAGGGTGAAAGTGCAAACCGGAGAAACCGGACTGAATCTGCAGGTTTTGATCACCCCTTTCTGCATCCGGTCTGGTCCCGGTTTGAGATATTAAGAAAACCGGGAAACCGGTCCGGTTTAAGGCTCCCAATAACCGGACCGGACCGTTTTTTTCAACGTTTTGAAAAAATATTAGGAGTGGGGATCGAATCCAGACCAAACATGGGGATGCCAAGCTCTTAACCACTTTGCCAACCAACCACTTTGATATATATGTGAGAAAATTTTATATTTAATTATTTTTTAACAAGTTACTACTTATTTATAAACCCCAGATCTTATTTATAATTTCTATCTCCATACCCACACCGCCGCCGCCACCATCTCCCTCTCTCCTTCCGAGATCGATGGCGGCAATCCTCTCTCTCTCTCTCCACTCTCCAGCGAGTCCAGCCACGGCCTCACCTCTCTCGCCGATCGCCGGCCGCCGACGATGTAATCACCTCCCTCTCTCCCCTCCGAGATGGATGACGGCCAAGAAGACAACAGGCTTGGGTAATGGTATGCTCTGTTTCGATCTATATCTCTCTTTCTCTCCCTCTCCCTCCCTCCTCTGGTGAAACTGGAAACCGGCGGAACCGGATGGATCCGATAGGGACCGGACCAAGGGTCCGGTTCTTGTTTCAATATCTCCCAAGCCGATTTTCCGGTCCGGTCCCAGAAAAATGGCCTAACCGGGCCGTTTTCACCCCTACCAAAAGGAAAGAGGGATACATCCCTTTTCTGTTTTCTCATAAGCCAAACTCCAAAGAAACACAATAACCACACACAAAGGGATGAAAAGAGAACAAGATATTCATTCATTCCGATTGACAAAAAATGCGATACAACAAAGACTAAACTGTCGACGCGCTTCAAAATGGAAGGGAGAGGAAAATAGCCCTTCCAACAAACCCAAGTGTGTACAAAACCAGATACTATAACGGATAACCAAAGCCACCTTATCTTCAATGAAAAGGTTGAAGAAATGGGCAATTGTAGTGAAAAGATTTCTAGCTATGTACAAATCAAATGACAATCTAATCATCAGATCTCAATCCTCGACGAATCAGCTGTGACTCAAAAAAGCACAACAACGCAATGTGTTGAATCTCTCCTCAATAACTTGCGGATGCCAGTAGTTTGACTTCGCTTCCTGTACAAATGTGTATGATAGCACCCAATTCTTCAGATTCAGCAGATTGAAAAGGCCATTAAGGAACAAGAATTCGATCCTTTGTTTTCACATGGATATCTCTATGTTCCATTTACTACTCATCAGGTGAACTAAATAAGGCCACTGAGATATCGTTAACGTTCTTCCTGATCAATCGAGAACGATAAGCCCGGCGACACTGTTTAGGGGCGTTAGGGGCTTCGACCTCCTCAGAGTTTCCAACGTCCCTCAAGTCAGTAGAACTTTTAAAAACAGAAGTCTTTATAGGAGTGCTGTATGCAAAATGCCACTTTTTTGCAACCAGTGTCTGCAAATTCAAACGAACACAAATCACCACAAGAAGATAACACAACAAAACCTAGCACGGCTCAAATTGTGTTTCGGTATGCATTTTCAGTTAGCTAGGCAACGGAAACGTCTCAGAAAACATTATGCCCAAGAAATGTACAAAATTGCGGTAATTGGATTTCGAATACACGTCAAAATGACTAGCAGTGTCACTAGGTTTTGTAAGTGTTCAAACATGGAAATTTCAGTAATCCTGCGTTCCGGTAATCTTTTAAGCACAGATGTTGTCTGTTTAAATGGAACCATGACAAAATCATCACAAGATTCACAAACTTTGAATTTTGATAGCATAATTGACACTTACTGCTTCTCTGAACATCTTTGATACATTAATAAGCCGCTTTAAATCCTCATGATCAACACCACACAATATTCTAATCTGCAAAACATAACCGGGCCCAAATCAATTTCACCCAAACCGCGCAATCAACATACCCAGTTACACATCCACATTTCTTTATCCAAACAATTATGCAAAATCAAAACTTACTGAGTTACTGGCCTTGTTCTATAAAACTGACTTAAACTCAACGAACTTATTACGATTTACGAGATAGGTCACTCCCTTACAACGCATCAACTCAAAAAGCCAATTTAAGTCGGTGGAACTGACTTAGTGAGTTTAAGTCGGTGTGTGAAACGGGTTTCGAGAAAGAAATCGAACAGTGGATAATGAATATCCAAGCATACATACATATTTCTACATCTAGTCATTTGTCAATTATAGAAAGAAAATCACAAAAATATGCAAATAGAAAACACCCAGTTGCACATTTCTATACCTAAACGGGAACTTACCAGAATATCCAGAGGCAGGGACTCAATCAAAGATTTCTCATGATTCTGAACCATTTTCTCACTGCAATGTTTCTTCGTCACCTCTTTATTGCTCAATAGAGCAATTCTCTTCCCACTCATCGACCTCGTGTTCCGAACAAACCCTAACCCTAGATTTTGATTCGCCCGATTCGCATTGGACCGACATCTCCTCCCGAAAGCCATCTTCAATTCCACCCAAAAATCTGAACTGTCCATCAAACCAAACAACAAATACCAAAGGAAATATCGGAATAAACGCAAAAACAGGAATCCAATCTGAAATATAAGTAAACTGACAAAAATAACAGAGCAACCGAAAACCAGACCAATCCCAATTTCAACTAAAACCCAATTTCTATCAGATTCCGGGAAAATTGGAAATGCACTAATAGATTATAGAACCCAATTTCTGTAAGATTCCATAACCAATCAGAAATGTGCAACTAAAACCCAATTTCTGTTAGATCCCAACACCTATGTGATGATATATATATATACACACGAATATAGATACAGAGAGAGAGAGGGGGGAATCACCTGGTATGAGAGAGAGAAAGAGAGCCTAGATTGCGGTTATGAGTAATGGGTGATTTGTATAACGGTTGCTGTGAAGAATGGAAACGAAAAAAGAACCGCCTTTTTTTTCAACTCTTTAGAAGAAGTACAGCTTTATTTAACTACCATAAATAGATTAGGATTAGGGATTCTTATCATAGATTCAGATCTTATATTGACCTTGATCAAAAATTCAGATATGGAAAAGAATAAAGTTAGGCGATTTTTTTTCTATTTTTTGCTCAAACTACCCATCTGAGAAGATTTATATCTTTATGAGCGCCGACTAGATGGAGAAAAACTTACATGCCCAACAGTACCGCCACGTGGTATTCCTCCGCGCATCTGATCGGTCCAAACATGTTTTAGACGGTCCAAAATGAAATGTGTCATTTTTGTAAATTTTAGGAGCAAATTCACCCCAACAAATCTGGCCCGTCCAAAACATGTTTGGACGGCTCGGATGTGCAGACCAAGTTTTTCTCCCTAACTAGGTATACCAAGGTGACTACACTAAATTTACATCGGATTGTATGAAATTAATCTTGAGGTTCCATGCAAATTATTCAAGCCGTTAAATTTGTTAATGTTAAATGTTTTCTTCAGCTCCATCGAAAATCAGTAAAAGACTTCATTAATCGTCCTGAATTTGAGGATAAAAAAATAAACGATTGATCAAGGGAACTGATTTTAGCGTTCTCCAAAATTGATGTTGGCACTCTAAAAGGAAGTGCCAAAATCACTAACTGCATGGACTTGATTTTGGCACTCACTAATTTGATTTTGACACTCCATATTTTAGAGTGCCAAGATCAGTACGGAGAGTTTCAAAATCAATTTCCTTTATCAAACTATTGCGGCTATTTGATTGAGCTCATCTCTAATGCGACAAGTACTAGTATACAAATTATTACAAAAACATGGGACTATTGATGTACTAGTTAGTGCTTGAGCATTTCTGCTCTTACAAAAACCATTAAAAAAAAGTTAATTTAAATGAATTAAACAGTTGGGGTCATTGGATCTCTCTCTCTCTAAAAAAAACCAATCTCTCTCTACAGCTCCATTTTCAGATCTGCCGCCTGGGGGGGGAGGTGCTGCCTCCTCCCCCCGGGCTCTCTCTCTCCCCTCCTTCTCCTCTCTCCGATCTCTATATGGGTTCTCCTTTTTGCCGTCCTTCTTGTCGTCGTTTCTCTCCCCATCTCGCTTCCCTTGCTCCGACCAATCGCCGATTATTTCTCTTGGTGTAACCGGTTTGGCTTAACGGCGAGGGCGGTCGTGGGCTGGGGGTGGCGGGGTCGTGTCTTCCCGCCGGTTCACTCCTGAGTGGACTCCGGTTTTTGCCTAACGGTGTGGGAAGTTCGCGATCGGCGTGGTGGTGTTTCCTTGGACCAGTGGTGTATCATGCTTTCAATGGGTGATCTCGTGACGGCGGCTTGTGGCGGCGTTTTGGTGTTTTCGGTGTCTCTGGCCGTTTGTAAGGGTCGAATTGGCGGCTTCTTGGCGGTCATCTTCGAGATCCGGGAATACGCGAGGCGGTCAGTTGCATGGTCATCGTCTTTGGGGTCTGGTGGTCTTGGGTTCGTGGTGGCTTGTGGGGGTGGTGTTTCGCCTGGGGATTCCGATTGGCTGCATGTTGGGCGGCAGCGATGGCTGCCCTGTAGTTTGTGTGTTGGTTAGGTTTAGGAGTTGGGCTAGGCTTTGCCCATTATCTATGCTGTATGTGGACTTTACTGTCTGGGCTTGGCCTATATCTGGTCGTTGTGGGCCTTTCTTGTCGAGTTGTATTGTTTTATCTGGGTTTTAAGACCCATGGGGATGTTGGGCTTCGGCCTTGGTTTTCTCGATTGGCTTCTTACCAATCGTTGGTGAGGGTCTCGTTTCCTTTTAATCTTTGTACTATTCCAAAGATTAATAAAATTATTATTTTTGCTTTTCAAAAAAAATTACTCCCTCCGTCCCATAAAGTTTGTCCGGCACGGAGTCCAATGACTAAAAAAAAATGCACTTGTGTCAAGAAAAAAATAATATTTTTTACACAAATTAATAGATAAATGTTTGTTCTATTATTTGGTGGAAAAAAATTAACATTTTTTTGTCAAGAAACTAATTTTTTTTAAGTCCTTGGACTCCGTGCCGGACAAACTTTATGGGACGGAGGGAGTAGTATAGAATTTGAAAATATTAAAATTACGGGTGTTGCTAAAGGGCGCACCATTGCGACCGTTAATGGTACAAAAAAGTACACTTATTGGGTCTCACTTGTACTATAATGTACACATGTACTCTAAAGTACAAGTGGAACCCACAAATGTACCATTTTGTACCCTTAACGGGCGCAATATTGCACCCGTTAGCATTTCCCTAAAATTATTTGTACTTTTGGTGTACTTGTAATTTTTTTTTTTTTCCGTAGTACGTGTATTTATCAAAGATTGAAAAAGGAAGAAATCTAGGTGAAGGTTTTTTCTCTTTTTTCTATGCGAAAAAATCTAGTCTAGTTGAAGAAATTTTGAAGTTTCGTATACTTAGATTCCTTTTGGTACCAAGGAAAAGAAAGGAAAGAAAAGAAAAATAAAAAACAAATTCTCTTTCTTTGTTTGGGTTGAGAGAAAAATGAGAGGAAAAATAACTAAACTAAACTATTTTAACTAAAAAATTTCCTCGACTTTCCTCTTAATTTTCCTTATGTTTTCCTCTCTTTTATTTTTCTTTCTTTTCTTAGATACCAAACGAAGTGGAAAGATCTCGAAATTGGTGGAAGGAGAAAACTAGCCGTTCTAAAAAAAAAAGTGGGATGACACGTGGCGAGAGGGGAAGGGTTGGGAGGAAGCATCGTGTGGAGGTAGTTGGATCTGACGTGGGTATTGGGTGCGTCTGATTCGGTGGGCGGTGTCCTTTGAGCTTATGAAACACGCTTGAACGTGAGTATCCAACAAGTTAGAAACTTACGGAGTATTCCACTAACTTAGTTTTTTTTTGTTTTGTGGTTTTTTATTTGAGAGCTTGAAAAATGCGTTGGCTTTTATAATTTTTTATGTGATGTATTATTAGGGGATGACCTATCTCGAAAAGCGCAATAACTGACTTTTGGCTTTTTTGAGTTAGTTGAATGGGGTCTTAGAGCAAGCCCAACAATAACTTAGTAAATTAGGCAGTGTACAGTGCAAATATCTATTATAACTTAGACACTTTTTCTATCAACACTCCAACAACACTCCCTATTGCCCTCCCTATTTTTAATAAAATATAATATATGGGGGAAAAGTAAGAGAGAGACAAGAGAGAGAATAAAAAAAGAAAAAAAAAACAGCCAGTATAAAGAGGGGGAGGAGAGAGAAAGAATAAAAAAATGGGTAGGGAGTGAATAGTGTCTCCCTAAATGGGGGGATTTTAGGGAGGTACTATTCATGTTTGTATTTTAGGGAGGGATTTAGGGAGTCTCTTGGAGCCTAATTTTGGAGTTTGGCTCCCTAAAATAGGGATGAGAGCCAATTTAGGGAGTTTGTTGGGCTTGCTCTTAGAGCACATACAACAGCTAGTGTAAAAAATTGGATAAAATTGTTGATGAACAGTATATTTTGCTACCACATCACACTCAACACTCCAATAATCTTCTCTATCATATTCTCTACTCCTATTAAATGTTACTCTATAAATTATTTCTACACAATCTACTTTAAGATCGGGAAGAGAAGCCCAGAAACAGGAGAAAAAAGGAGAGAGAAACTCCAGCGGCAGCCATGGCCACTGTAGCAGGAAATTCACCGTGGATATCGCTGCACGTTTTCCTCCCTATCGGTATTACACATCCGTGATGTTGATTTGGGCATTAATCTGGGTTTGATCAATATTGAAAAACTTCAAATTTTAGGACCTTTTGCTTTTCCTTTTTAGGGGGAAAAAAAAAGTCAAATCTGAGATTTCCATTTTGAGGCCCTGAGTTTTGCAGCTAGAGCTCCTCCATGCCGTCGATCTTGATTAGAGACCCTCAATCGCCGTCGCCGACGATCGAAAGCTTCATCGTCGTTCACCCTCCATCGTCGTACGGAGAGAGAGAGAGAGAGGATGCGGAACAGTGTCACGGTATATTTACCTAGGTACTGTTCATATATGTATTGTGAACATTGTTTTACAATAGTTGTTGCACCTTCCTTTTCTTCTTCCTCTTCTCTATTTTGCCATAGATCTGGTTTTACATAGCTACTGCTGTTGCTCTAAAACAATGGGAGACAGCGAGGGGAATTTGAGTCATTTTTTTTAACAGAGGGGAATTTGAATCTAGTCAGCTTTAATTTATGATGTAGGGTGAGTTTCCCACTTGATAAAATCAGATTTTATGAAGTTTTGATAAAATCAACTCTTGATTTTATTAAGTGGGAAAAAAAATCTGATAAAATCTCACATTTTTGTACTAAAAATCTGAGATTTTATCAGATTTTTTTCCCCACTTGATAAAATCAAGAGTTGATAAACTCTTGATAAAATCTGATTGTATCAAGTGGGAAACTCACCCGTAGTTTATTATAGGACTTTTAACTCCAGTTGCAGTGCTCCAAAGAAAAAATTACTCTAGTATCCAAAAGAGAGAGCGGAGTCGGCGGAGAGAGATCATCAGCGTCAGCGGCATTCACCCCCGACACACTGTACATGGCGGCGGAGACCATGGTAGGGGCTGTCTATTTGTCGTTCAACTCATCGGCGAGTCTCGAGATGTTCAAGATTGATTTCCAGTCCGAAGATCGCGAGATGCCGGTCCTCGGCGAGTCGATCAGCTCCGAGCAGTTTAACCGATTGTCGTGGGGGAAGTCCCCGGTCGAATTAGAGGAGTTCTTGCTTGGCCTCATCGCCGGCGGGCACGTCTCTCGAGTTTTTTTATTGAAGTACCGTTGTTTTGGAAACAATTCATGGAATTACCGTCCTTTTCAAACTATTTGTAAAAGTACCGTTGTTTCTTACTTCTCATTCTCAACCTAAGAATTTTATTTACTTCTCATTTTCAACCTGAGAAGTATCTCGGTATTTCATCTGACGTGTCATTGTCCAACGTGGATGGCTTGCCAACGTGTCTTAACATACTTCTCATACTCGACATGAGAAAACTCTATAAGTCTCATATTTGGCCTAAGAAGTATTTGTAACTTCCCATTTATTGTTATTCATACACTTCTCGTTTTGGACCTGAGAAGTATTTCTAACATCTCATATTGGACTTGAGAAGTTTTCTTTTAAACATCCCAACCAGAACTCAAACCTTCCCAGCGTAAACCCTTGAATAAGACTTTCAAATTACTTCACGTTTTTTTCCTTTTTCACTCTCCTTCCTCCTTCTCTGCGGACACCATGCACAACCGATTATACATAATATACTAGCAAGTCGTAAGTCTTAAGAAAGAGAAAAGGGAAAGAGAGGATCGACACGTTACAGTTACAAAGTATTCAATAATTTGATGTCAAGCATAAATAGGAAGTTACATCTACAAAAATACATTACAGCTTCTAATGCTCTTCACGGACTCTAAATGGTTAATAATTTTGATTATCAAAGCGAATAAAAAAAAAAACTAACAAAGACCTTGTTATAAGGAGTTGGAAACGGACAGTAGATGATCCAACGGTATTAGCTATCACCGTGAATAAGTAGGCTAATTGAACATTGAAATCATTGAATGGTAAAGTCATCTTTACTACAATCAAGATCAGAGGCTCCCTGCCCTCATGCAAATCCAATTAAAGTCAGCAACAACGTACCTTGACAGAACAGGTAAATGCGTGTTTATAAAACAAGACTTCTAAAGCCTTGTTTGGTAACCACGCTTTTAGAAGGCGTGTTTTGTAAACAGGCTTTTAGTATTTTATTTTTTCCAAGTCTTATATCATAGAAATTGTGTTTAAAAGCCACGTTTTCAGAAAGCGTGATTGGTAAACATGCTTACAAGTCGGATTAAGATTAATATAATTTTTTCAGTTAACCCATTTTAACCAAGGATGAAAGTGTGAAAAGGAAACACGTTTTCACGTACTTTGGAGAAAAAATTAAAAAATGCGCATTTTAATTAATAAATTTTTTTAAAAAAGAAGCTAATATCAGGCATAAGAATGAGAGTTAAAAATACTTCTCAGGTCTAATATAAGATGTTAAAAATACTTCTTAGGTCCAAAACGAGAAGTATATTTACAACAATAAATGGGAAGTTACAAATATTTCTCAGGCCCAATATGAGACTTATAGAATCTTCTCAAGTCGAGTATGAGAAGTATGTTTAGACACGCTAGCCAGCCATCCACGTTGGACGATGACACGTCGGATAAAATACCGACAGACTTCTCAGGTTGAAAATGAGAAGTAAATAAAGTTCTCAGGTTGAGAATGAGAAATAAGAAACAACGGTATTTTTACAAATAGTTTGAAAAGGACGGTAATTCCATGAATTGTTTCCAAAACAGCGGTATTTTAATAAAAATTCTCTCTCCCTCTCTCTCTCTCTCTATATATATATATATATATATATATATATACATATACCTTTCCTCTTTCTTTTTCTTTTTAGAAAATGCTAATGTGTGCCCAATAGGTACATGTTAAGGTTGAAAAAATATATTGAAATGTGTGAAAAATGTATAGGAATATGTGAAAGTGTATTGAAAAGTATAAAAAGTGTATTGGAGTATGTGTTTTTTGTATGCTTATTATGTGTCCAATGGACATATGTTAGCAAGACTCCTTTTTTACAATGGAGGTTAAGAGGGGGGATGTTTTAGGTGGGTAATTTTCAAGGGGATATTTTGATCAACAATATTTTGGGTACCACGTATCATATATGTGCAATTAAAATTTTCATTTTCATGTTGGCAGTAGTTCCCAACCACTAAACAACAAAATTGCACTGTCCAGTAATTAGCCCTAGACCCAAGGGTCACGCTGGTTTATTTTTAAGTTCGCTCCCATACAATTGACTAGATTTCAATTTTTTAGATCAATTTGCAAGAAAGTAATTTCTTGTGAACACTTTAGTCCTGTTGTTGATGAATGGTATTTGGCAAATATGGGGAGAGAATTAATCGAGATGCACTTGAGCTTATCCAGACACCACGATTAAAACTTGAACCCACGAAGCAAGGAATTTCAATTCACCTACAAATCTAGGTATAAAGATATCAAATTAGTTACTCATAAAAAATACTCCTTTCGTCCCAATTTTTATTTTCTTCCATTTTCAGTACTATTCACAATACCTCCAAAAATTGTTTATATTTTCTAATGGAAAATGCTACCTCCACCCTTAGGATAGAGGATAATGTGAAAAAGTGTATTGCTGAGAAAAATATATTGATATTTGTAAAAGTATATTAATATCTGTGAAATGTGTATTGATCATATCCAAAAAAAATTGGCATTCATTTTATATGCATATTATCCTCCACCTAATGGTTAGAGGTTATCATGACCCTTTTTCTAATATATAGTGTTATATATATGCAATATAAATTTTATTTAAGTATTAAACAGAGTTTTCAAACTTATAAGAAATATTGTAGAATGAAATAGATAAACAATTGAAAATACTCTCTATTCCAACTTTTTTTTTTCATTTTTATCAATATGAATCTCGTTTAATAGTTTTGGATGAATCCTCGTAAACAAAATATTATGGAACGAAAAAGAGAAGCATGTGAAAGCATATAACACGCACGCTGAAAAACTAGGAGTAGACAAAAAGATTGAGACGGATAGAGTTCTAGTATCACATTAAACTTCTGCCGACATTAAGGAATGTGACAATGACGTTCCCATTACAGAAAACGTGACTCATGAGAAAACATTTGGCCTGATTTGGCAAAAGAAAATAAACATGTTTTTTGGTTTTTTGGTTTATGTATTAATAAATTATAAATTCATTTGGATTAAAAAAGTGGTTTTTTTGAATTATTTGGCATTTTGGCTCCATCTTAACCGTTGATTTAGAACACGTGTTAGCAAAAAATTAACACCAGATTTTTTAACAAAGAAACCTGGTTTATTGCACCCAAAAAACAAAAAACCTGTTTTTTTTTTTTTCCCAAGTCAGGCCAAAATTCAATAGTATTCATCAAGGAAGAAAAGAAACAAATTCGATCACGTGCTTCTTGAGTCTTCGTTTAATCTTTACCTGGCCTTCCCCGACAGCTAAGCTAAGGTGCGGCCGCACCGCCGCACCCCTCCATTTTTTTATTCCTTAATCACAGCCGCACCCCTGACCAGTTCAAATTGGCAAATTGGCGGTCCACCACAACCCAATATAATCGCGGAGGGTGTTCCACTAAGATAGTTTATTGATTTTTTAATTTTTTGCGATTTTTTATGTAATATATTATGAGAGGATAACCGGTCTTAGAAATTGTAATAAGCTATTTTTTTTTTTACTTTTGTAGTTAGTTGAATGGTAAATTTAACAAATATGTCCTTTCAATTCTAATGTGCCTTTCATACTTGCATGGTTAAATTTTGCTCATTATCTTTTGGTTCTTAACGGCTAGGTAAGTTTAGCCAAAGTTGTTTTCACATTTGTTTTCTCCATGATAAAAGCCACACCAAGATAAATTTTATTGAATGTGACATCTGATAGGGCTAAACTGACCACTATGCCAACTCATCCCCATTGAGCCCAGCTCGGTATAAAGAGCTTGGGCAAAGACAACAAAGGCTCAATAAGCATCAGTGGGACTGGGGAGTGTATGGACACAGTCCTGGCTGATGAGCATAGCTCGGCAGTGGAAGGGCAGCTCGGACTGCCAGGCCTGAGTTATGAGGAGGGCGAGAACAGCTCACCCTTACATCCCTGACAAGGGTAACAACCCCAAGGGGTCTAGAAGTCCTAAAAGGACTCAAACTCTTCATCAACAAGATCAAGATAAAGCCCACAAAGCCCGGTGGCTTATCCGTAAGACTCCTAAGGATATTGAAAGTCCCATTTCGTTCAAGAATGTGAGACTCGATAAGCTAAAGACATTGATAAGATAAGCATTGGTGAGACTCCAAGTCCTACTAGGACTCAATCACTCCGTTAGCCTATATAAACGACTCTAGGTAACCTAATGAAGGTATGTTGTTCCAGTAATCCTTACTTGAACAATACTCAATTCTACTACACAAAATGACTGACTTAGGCATCGGAGGCTAGTTGGCTAACACCACACCGGTGTCCCTAGTCTAGCTCTGTTTTCCAGGTGCTTCATCGAGCCGCGCCGGAAATTGCGTCATCAACATCATAACATATTGATTCGCATTATGAACTTCAAAAAAAAATTACAAAAGGATATCAGGTCTTTCAATTATGTTGGGTGGGCTAGGCCTAAATATAAATTTCTTCTTGCATGAACTTCATTACTTTGCACTAAAAAAAATTTAGATTATGTTTTCGTTTCATAGAGAGGAATCTAAAAGGAAAAAATAGTAAAAGATTTAAATAAGTTTACTTAAGATAAAAATAATAAAAGATCCTGAAACAGGTAGTGCTAATGCCAAAATTATTTTTGATTGTGACAAAATTCAAGTGCATGAAATGCTTGTACTCATGTGTAAAGTACAAGCTCTTTATGCATTGGAGTTTTGGCACAATCAAAAACAGTTTTGGCATTGTTACTATCTTTTAAACTTTTTAAAATTTGTTGTCAAATTGCTTACGAAAAATGTGCATTTCAAAATGTTTAATAGTTAACCTAACTGTTGACTAATGGTTGGGGTGAAATTGAAATGCAACACGAAAACTTGGTTTGAAAATCTTTTCCCAAATATGGAAGGAGCATATGTACTTAAGGCCCCGTTTGGCGATCGGATTCGCTCCCGGATATGAGCAGACCCTGATTTGTGATCCTGGTCCCACACACAAATCCGGTGTTTGGTTCGTATTTTCCTCCCCCGGACTTGTTTACTGTTCGAACTACATATCCGTCTTCACCCGGATTTGCTAACACTAGCCTATACCCTATCGTTAGCAAATTAGGGGGCATTTTTGGTACCATTCTACCACTGCAAATCAAGGCATATATATATAGGGGCCGGTTCCCCTCACACATAAAATAACACAAAAAATGACACAAATTTGTGAAACTCACTCTTCCGGACCCCATTGTGAAGTTTTGAACCATTGATCTTGTTTAAATGAGTAAAATAGGAGGTCCTGTAAAATTTCAGCTCAATCGGATATCAAAAAGTGCTTGATCCAACCAGTTTTGCAAAAACTATGACAGGAAACAATATTTTTAAACTGTTTGAATCAAGCACTTACCGATATCCGATTGAACTGAAATTTTGCACAACCTCTTATTTTACTCATTTAAACAAGATCAATGGTTCAGAACTTCACAGTACGGCCCGGAAGAGTGAGGTGTCATTTTTTGTGTTATTTCAAGTGTGAGGGGAACCGGCCCTATATATATAAGGGGAGCATTTCTAGTAAGGCATCCCATATAGCTTATGTGCGGGAATTTTTGTTCGAGATCAAATTTCGATGATCCGAACCGTTAGATGTGTTTAAAACATATTTTTAAAGTCCAAATACGTTATTATCGAAAAATGCTCGGATTAAACCCTTCCCGGTATTTATTTTTTTGACAAAGTCTCCCGTTGGATCTTAAAAACATGTTTTAAACACATCTAACGGTTCGGATCATCGAAATTTGATCTCGAACAAAAATTCCCGCACATAAGCTATATGGGATCCCTTACTAGAAATGCTCCCCTTATATATATAGGGCCGGTTCCCCTCACACTTGAAATAACACAAAAAATGACACATCACTCTTCTGGGCCGTACTGTGAAGTTCTGAACCATTGATTTGTTTAAATGAGTAAAATAAGAGGTCGTGCAAAATTTCAGTTTTTTTTTTGGCGATTCCTTGTGTCAACTTTGGAAAGTACGTTTTAAACACATTGAGCGGTTCAGATCGTCGAAATTTGGTCCGAAAAGTCAAGAAAGGGGTGGTCCTCACGGAGGAGATCTGTAAGGGAGTCCTTATTAGATCATGATCCTGTATATATATCCAATAAGGGGTCCCTTATATACTACGGTGCGGGATTTTTTGTTCGAGATTAAATTTTGATAATCCGAACGTTAGATGTGTTTAAAACATGTTTTTACGTTTTTATCGAAAAATGCTCGGATCAATCCCTTCCGGGTATTTTTTTTTTTTGACGAATCCTCGCGTTGGACCTTAAAAACGCATTCTAAACTCATTTAACGGTTCGGATCATCAAAATTTGATCCTGAACGAAAAATCTCGCACGTAGCCTATATGAGGGAGCCCTTACTAGAAATGCCTCCTATATATATAGAGAGAATGTTGATCTTATGAGAGATCCCTCAAACCCATTATTTGTGGACTTCTATTATGAGCCGTTAGATCCCACCCAATAGCTGGGAAAGGAGAAGGCTTTAAAAATCTAGCGAATCCCCTAATAAGCCTTGCGGGTTTGTGGGTTAAAACATAATCGGGTCAAATCCCCTTTCCCCTCATTCCTCGTTCATTTTTCACGCTTTTGACACATGCACACAGACACACACACACACACACAGAGGATCGAGCACATCGGAGAAGACGAAGAACGAAGATGATCGGATCGAAGAAGAAGTAGAAGACGATCTCTGGAACAATGAAGAAGAACGAATCCCTAGGGATTTAGAGTAAACGATCTGGACTAGTTTGGCGATAATCGATCGAAGTAGAGTTTTGGGCGTCAAATTGAGATGAGATTATGCATGGACACCGATATGACACTAATGAACATGAAATGATGATGGACATGTGATAATGATGACACGGTGCCCAAAAGGGTATGCCCGGAGTGACACGGGACCTATATGGCATGCCCGGAGTGACACGGAGCCTTTATGGTATGCACAGAGTATAATGAATGGTTTAAATGAATAATGTGCCCAATTAGGATGTTTTGGACTCATAGACGTGTCGAGTACGTATCGGATACGACAGAGCGATAATTGGTCTATATTAACGACTATCGATTCTTGTGATGTTTCTATCCCTTTCATATGAATTTATTGACCTTATTACATGTTTTCCTTTGTTGTTGCACCTCACGAGCATCTCATTTCCATTTAGAATCGATAGATGTTTTCCTACTGGGCTAGTGAGCTCACCCTTATAATTTTTAGATACTCAGCACGGATGATATGGACTTGTGTGAAATGCATGCATGGCTCTAAAGACTCAAGGAAGGGTGGCATTACTATTTTCTTTATTAACCTATCATTTTTGTATGAGAAGATCTTGTAAATGCCTTTGGGCTTAAATCTTTATTTTTAATATGTAAACACATTGAGATATATGTAACATCATTTGAGAAACACGATGGACATTTGACTACCTCGTATTTGAAATTGGAGATGTATTTGACTTTGACTGTGGATGGCGTTGACCACCACGTGGAATATATATATCATTTATGTTTGTGAAAATTAGGGTGTGACAACTGTGCCCCGGAGGACAGAAACAGTGCCCAAACAGTAGATGTTAATATTTGAAGAAGAACACTTACACTGAAAGATAATACGATACACTTGTTTACAAGCATCCCTTCATGTTTTAATATTTACTGTTGAGCTTTTACTACTCATTTCTGTTGAAATCTTTTAAAACTGCTAGTGTATGGATATGGGGTAATGGTTTTTGCTGAACGTCATAGTTCACGGTATTGCACTTGTGTGACCCTGACATAATATCATGATGTTGCTCTGCGACTCTGATATATTATGCCAGACTATAGAGATGAACAAGAGGAATTTTATAGCTTGGAGGCATATGGAGCTCGACCGGACACAACCAGGGCTGATGGCTGTGCGAGGACTTAGAAGAATCCTAGTTGATCCTGCTTTGAATAAATGTATTTTAGAAAGAGAATTATGTAATTTCTTGAGGTGGAATATTGTTGCAAGACTTATTTATTATTTTTATAATAAATATAACATTCCCAAAATAAGGGGCGTTACAAGCCAAAGCTGATCTGGGTTGTGCTGGTTGGCGGCGATGGGGATTGGATCTGGGTTGCCGAAGTCGGAGGGAGCCAATTTGCAAAACCCATCTGTTTTTTTTTTTTTTTTTTGTCAATTAAAAACCCATGCATTTGAGAGATCGAGAGGGGGTGAGAGTATGAGAGAACCCATTGAATTAGAAAAGAAGATAGGTGAGAACATAGAGAGAGATTTGGGGTCTTTTATTGAATGTGAAAACTTATCAATAAAATCCTTTGTGAGATGGTTTTTTTTTTTTTTTAATAAGTTTTCATTCATTGTCAATGCAACACCTAGTGAGATGGATTTTCCCCCTCTTTTTTTTTTTTTGGGGGGGGGGGGGGGGGGGGGGAATTTAAGTGTCCCATTTAAACTTTTTGTTTAGGATTAATTTTTATTTATTTCAATTATAATGAAATTATCCAATTTTTTCATTACATTAATAAATTGGGGCAATTAAGTCATTTGACAACTTATTCCATCAAATCTACCATCCAAATCCCTCATTACAAATTCATCATTCTTAGGAGGTGGGTCCACACTCATTACAATTCTATCTTTATTAGAAATCCACCTAAAATCATCTTCAGTTGTCAAACGAAGCAAGAAACCTCTGGAGGTGTCATTGATACCGAGTATTTACGTACATGGGGATCCCGTAGTGAGTCAAATCACTACGTCCCCGAAGTGACTTCAATTGTGGGTCCTATGAAATTTTTATTTGCGATCGGAACCGTTCATTTTTTGAAGAATAATGAGCACACAATGGGTATAAAAAATTATGTTAATCGGAGATTGGTAGAAACACAATTGAGACAAATTTGTCTCACAGTGTATTCTCCAAATGATATTGGTCATCCATATAAATGGTATCCAAACATATAGCTACCAATATCCAATTAATTTGATTTTTTACGTGAATGATCTACTCAACATTCTCAACAAATTGTACGGTTCCGATTTTAAATAAAAATTTCATAGGACCCATAATTGAGATCACTACGAGAACATAATGACTTGGGTCACTACGAGTACCCAAATCCGAGTATTTACCCTTTTCTGAATAAGCACGTTTATTTCACGTTTGTTGGACAATTTTATTGATCTAGAGAGAGAGAGAGAGAAAAGAATAAGTCAGTCGTCTGTAAAAGTACTACAAAGCAAGGGCCCCATTGGATGCCCATTCCACTGCATCTGCATGTACTCTTTTTTTCCGTAATTGAAGACGCGTTATTCCTTGCTTGCTTCCTTTAGTTATGACAAAGTCGCGTTGAATACGTGCCATGTCCTTCCAACTAGACCCCACCCATCTCCTCTTCTTCTCATTTATCTCGTGCGTCCCTCCCTCCCTCCCCTTCACGTTAACTACAGTAATTAACAACTCCTCCTCCCTATATAATTTGCAATTCCCCTTTTGTCTCTCCATCGCATTTTATATAGTACTGTTGCAGAGACTTAACAACAATCATCAATCAATTAGGAAACAAAAAACAAAAGAGTTATCGACCCAGAGATCATCGAATCATATATGGCAGGATCAGCTGTAGAAGTAGTCGATTTCTTCAGAATGGAGAAGAAGGAGACCGACCCCAAACCTCCTCAGCCCCAAAACCAGCTCTTTCATCGCCGTAGAAGCTTCCGAGGTCCGTAGAAGAAGAAACCTAGAGCTCTTTCTTCTACTTTTGCTCTGTCTTTTCTTTTCTTATCTGATCTGATGATGTGATTTTGTGGCGCGCGCAGATATTCAGAGTGTGATTTCGAAGCTAAACCCAGAGCTTCTTAAGGCTGTCATAGCAACTGGCTCCTCTTCTGTCGATCTCATTTCAAAATCCTCCTCCGGAAATGCCAACTTGGCCTCCAAAATGTCATCATTTTCGCCGGGTCCCTCAACTCCAAAGCATGAAGGGAATCCCTTCCCCTCTTTGCCTCTCTATACTCCAGCTGCCTTTGGGTATGTATAGATAGATAGATATATATATTCAACCATTTTGAATCTCAATCAATTTAGTACTTGTCTTTCTCTCTTTTACTAATTAATAAATAACGTTTGGAAGATGACATTAGTAGTATTGTACTAAGAGTTTTCTGTTATTGTTTTCCAGGAACAATGGCAGTGGCAATGCTGAAAGCAACCCTGAAACGCCTTCACTCACGATTTTCTATAACGGAACCGTTACCGTCTTCAATGTCCCTCGCCACAAGGTACGTCAACATAATTCTAAAATTATTTTTAATTCACTCTCTTTTTTCTTTTCTTTTTTTTTATTCAGAGTATGTAAGTATGTTAACTGAAGAAAGCTGTTGTTAATAAACGTTCAGGCGGAGAATATATTGAAAATCGCTGAGGGGGGAGTCTCAGGCCAAAGTAAGCTTTTGGAAACCCTCAACGGAGGTCAGTTTCTGTGCGGTTTTTGCTCCTTTTTTTTTTTTTTTTGGATTGTCTTCATGTGTACAGTTATTCAAACTTGAAATGGTCTACCTTGTTTGGATGAGTTTTTGAGAATCGGTCTTGAAAACCCTTCTTGAAGAACCAAAATCTAGTGATTTTGAAAAATGTGCTTTTCAAAACCCAGTTTTGAATACCCCAAACAAACAAGCCCCTCATGTTTCAATTTTTGTTACAATTAAAAATAAAGTGAGTATTGGTTATTGATTTTTGGCGTCATGTGCAGATCTACCAATAGCCCGTACAAAGTCGCTAAAGAGGTTTCTGGAGAAGCGTAAACAGAGGTAGTGGTAGTGCTCAGATCTTATCTTTTCACCTCGTTATCTTAAAAATCTTTATTGAAAACTCAAATGGAATTTTGAGAACCTATTCTCAAAATCCTTCAAAAAATAAAAGGTCAGAAAATCCATTTGGAAAACCGAACAAGAGAGATTTTCGAAAACCGGTTTCGAAAACCCAAACGAATAATTGATTCTTTTACTCCAAATTCGAAACGTATTCTATTTCCCGCGTTTTTTATTCTTTGGCGTATTCACCTTTTCCTTTTCATCTTTCGCATCTTATTGGAGTATGTGGAAAGATCACATGTTGAGGTGGAAGAAAAATGCTACCATCCAAGTAAATGATTTTGAACCACTAAAGTGCTAGTCTAGTTAGTCAAAGTGAGTGAGATAAGATTTCTCTCCCTCCCCGTGAATGGATCTCCCAGATTCGAATCTCTGCCATGTCATTGTTGGGATTTGTGTGCATTTGCAAGGAAGGCATTTGACCAACTAATCGCCTAGGTAATGTTGCGATGACGGCCTGTCCTATTTGGACAGTAGCTATGACTCAACCGGACATTCCACAACAGGTCGGAAACCCAATGGTCACGGCCATGGGGTTGTTATATTGGTCGCCCTTTCTACCCCTTTTGCTGTTAAAAAAAATGTAAATGATTTTGAATAAAACTCTATTGTACATTTGTACCAAAACCTGCTACTCCATTACTAGTAGGAACGATGCCTACTGTATAATTTTAAGTAAGTAGTAGTTGTAAGACTTAATTAAGAGTACCCTCTAATATATCACGCAAATAATTACTCTGTAATTTGTCATCTAAAAATACTCCAATAATGCAATGGAGCAAATTCTATTTTAAGGAATGGTCGAGCCTTTTTGCTTCCTTCTCTATTTCAATTTTTCATTTTCTTGAGTCAACATTGCGTAGTTGAAAACTCAAAACAGGTGTTCAATATTCACCTCACAACAATGCATGCCTTTTAGGTGGTCTAATTACAGGAGTTCAATATTCAAAAGTGTATATGTTCATTCCGTTATGTGTTGCAATTTACTTGTCAAACTCACATTACGTTGATTTTTTTTTTTTGAAAAAACGAAACCGTCGCTTGCATAGGCCTGCCTCAACTTACTAAAAACTTATGAATTTGTTTTGCAGGCTCAGTCTAGTTTCGCCTTATGGTTGTCCTGCGGACTATGGATTTTCCGGGAAGAATACTTAAAAAGCGCATGGAGATTAGGAAAATAAACAAGGACGCCCGGAAACGATGAATATTTCTTTAATGGAGTAGTATTTAAGGCTAGCTTTCTTTGAATATTAGTAGTACTTTTTTTTCTCATAATAGTAGTTGAACATAAAATATCTTATTCTCCCTCCTGAAATGCATGTTTAGTTATGGCTTTACAAACAAGCAAGCGGAAAGGGTTAGGGGGACTTGGTCAATTAGTATTAAAGCAAAACCCTAACTCCTTCCTCGCACTTTCTTTTATTATTTTCCGAAGACTTGATGGCATCCTGTATACTCTTATTATTATCCCTAATGTAAACGAATCTTTAATTGCTTGGTATTCCGCTAAGAGAGCTTTTTTGATTTTTTGGCTTTTCACAACTTTTTATGTGATATATTGTGAGAGAGTGACTGTCTCGGTTTAAGGAATAAGCTGGCTTTTCGGTTTTTTTGAGTTAGCGAAATAGGGCCTGAATTGAGGTGGTGTGCCACTAACTTGGGTTTTTTGGCTTTTTTATGTGAAAGTTCGAAAAATGCGTTGGCTTGTTGTGGTTTTTCATGTGATGTATTGTGAGGGAATGCCCTATCTCAAAAAATGCAATAAGCTGACTTTTGGCTTTTTGAGTTAATGGAACGGGACCTGAATGCTGCTTCTTTAATTGATTTCTTTAATTGGCCTTGTGTTAATGTGCGCTTCTTTTCTAAGTTGTCGGTTGGCGGGTATTCTAACAATGCTAAATGCATGGTTGATTTGTTGACCCGAAAAAGGAGAAGGTTGGAAGTCACATTCTGCATTTTCCATTCTATTGGGAGTCTCCTTCTAGAATTCATTTTTGCAAAATGCATTATCCAAAACACACAATCTAGCCATAATTTGATAATCAGCTTTGGTACTTTTGTATTTTTATTTTGCATTCTGCATAAAAAAAAAATAAAAAATCATAATCTATTTTGGTGATTACAAAATACTAGCCATAATTACAATCCCAAACGGCTCGATAGTTAACGTTTTGATTCTAACTGCAAAGTGCGTCAGAGCAAAAGGGGCGATTCATATCATTAGGAGGTATTTGGGAGTCTTATTTTCTGCTTTTTATTTTCAACTTTTTGAATTATTATCAGAAAGTATTTTGAATCTGGTAAGAGTGTTTGGAGGATATTCACAGAATATATTTTGCAACATGATTAGTGTTTGAGTGATATG
Source organism: Gaultheria prostrata (assembly GCA_036023075.1). NCBI lineage: Eukaryota > Viridiplantae > Streptophyta > Magnoliopsida > Ericales > Ericaceae > Gaultheria > Gaultheria prostrata. Next base: position 27,938 of record JAXBDA010003594.1, read on the forward strand.
TCCAAAACACATTCTGCACAGGTTTTTTTGTTAATCAAAATAAGAAAAAATAACAAATGAGGAGTCAAAAAAATCTCTCCTCCTCCTCACTTCTCTTCTCTAAACTCAAAATCTGAAAATACATTTTCCAAAAATAACTTTTTATAGGTGCTTACCAAACATTCAAAATGTGAAAATAAGAATGTGAAAAGGTGGTTCCAAACAGGCTCATACCATTCAAGGGGCTCATTTCATCTCATTTTGCATAATACCGTATCAGGTAAATTTAAATAATAAAAAATCCTCACTTCTCTTTTCTAAATTCAGAATTTGAAAATACATTTTCCAAAAATAACTTCTTATAGGTGCTTGTCAAACATTCAAAATGTGAAAATAAGAATGTGAAAAGAAATACATTTTGCTTCGTTTCTAGTTCAACATTGGGAACGAGAGTGTGATAATTTAAATCAGCTAAAGAAGGAATTTTGAAAGGGAAAACAATTTCGAATTGGAATTCTGCACGAACCCAGAACGTCAAATTCGAAACCCTGAAACCTCGATGCATTTATTAAAACGAGCAAAACACCATAGATCGAAGAACTGAGTCATGATCAAATAATAAAGTAGTAAAAAAATCTGAGGGCCAAAATGGTTGACTGAGAGGGAGGCATCAGTTTTAAAAAGCTCGATTTTGGAGCCTCATGGTTTTTGATCAGCCCAAATATGTATTGATCTTTCATCATCTGCCCCCATCACTCTTTGCATCTCAAATCCAAACCAAAGAAAAGGCAAATCGAGGTGATGTAGAACGAACAATCACCGACGAAAACGTAAACAAGACACACACACAAAAGCATCAAATGAGTATCAAAAACAGAGCAACCAATCCAAACCCAGATTGCAGATCGATGGAACTCGTGTGGGTAGTTACCTGTATATATACTAGTAGAAGACAATAAGAGGAAGCAAACGAAACCCTAATTTGTACTTGTTTCTTGGGCCTAGCCAGTAGTTAAAATATTGGGTCTTTCTAATAGGCCCATAAGGGACACATCGGCTTCGACGCAATAGTAAAAGTGAAACGTTTGGGCTCTACGTGACCCGGTCCGCATGGAATCACTAGATGGATCAATTTATTCTCCCCAATTTTATTTATTTATTTATTTTTTGGGTTCAATGGTCAAGGATTGTTCAGGTCAGGTTACGCGCACCTCAATTATTTTTCTTTTTGGTCGGTGAAAGTCAGGCTACCCATGCAGGGACTAGAGGATTCACAACAGATTTCTCTCTTGTGACCTGGCCCCAAGAGGTTGTCCAGTTCTAAATCAGAATGTCTCAATTTACAGCTTATCCTTATTGCCACTTGAGCTAGTGGGTCAGGTACGGCTGATTCAGAAGTTGCAACCTAACACCCACCAACTCCACTCTAGACAAAATTTGCACCCGTAGAGTCCGTTTGATTAGAGTGAAAAAAGAGAAAATGCAAGAAGGAGAAAAAAATTTGACATTTTTTGGTGTTTAATTAGCATGAAAATAGTAGAAAGTGATAAGATTTTCTTATACAACTCATTCAAGTGTGGTTACATAGCTTTGATTTTCTTTCTAAAAACACAAGAATTATTTTTAATTTTTTTATATGTAAAAGTTGTCATCTCTTATAAAACTTCCAATTATGTCCATAATTTTTCCTCTTCTATCATGATCTATATTAAATGCTAAGGATATGCTAGTAACTATAATAGCATTTTTTTCACAAGATTCTTACAAACTTTTTATTTTAATCAAATGCATAAAGGAATATATATATATATATTTTGCTTCACTTTCTCTCATTTTCGTTTCCAACATAATTTCTTTCTAATCTAACGGACTCCTAAGGATGCAACCAAAATTTTGCTTACAAAATTAACCTTGAAGTAGCACCTGTGCTCTCTTACGTTTCCTGTTTCCGGGAATAATATTCATTATTTCAATTACTTTGTTTGGTTGAGAGTTTTGAAAAGAATATTTTGAGAAATGTTTTTGAGATAGTATTTGGATGGATTTTTTGGAAAGAGTAATAATTAGAGAGAGGTGTAATAATTGGAGAGAGATAGAGAGAAATGAAAATAATGATTGGAGAGGGATAATAAATAAAGAGAGAAATATGAGTAATGAGAGATAGAAGAAGAATCATTTTGAAAATGTGAAAAGAAAATATTATTCTGCTCAAAGCTTGGAGGTTTTTCTCGGTGTGCCCAAACATTTCCCCTTGAATTTTTTTTTTTGTGCTTCTCCAATCAACTCCTCCAAATTTTCATAGAGCAAAAGCTGGAACCACTTTTCCCTAGAGCTCCATGCAGTTGTCAAGACTTAAAGAATACTATGCAAGAAAGTTAGTCTTAGAAAAAGTGAATTTAAGTAAAGTAAGGGAAAAAAAATCTATGTCTATGTGAGTGTTCATTTGACAAAAGAATAATATAAGAAAACCAAAATTTAGTTGTCCATTTGCCAAGAAAAAGAAACTTACGAAAATCTTATTTTATCTTTATTCAATAATTATTTCGAATAAAGTAATTTTTGGAGTTATTTATCTGGGCAAAAAATCAATACATACTAATTGTTACCTTTGAATCATCAGGTAACTCTAAAATCAATCACAAAAAAAGAAAAATAGTTTGGTTTGGCTTAATAAGCCAGTTGACTTTTTTTTTTTTGTCTCTATTTAGTTTTTTCATATTTATTTGTTTCGCGTCAAATTTTTATAGATTATTAGTTCGTCTCGATGAGAAAAATCAAAAAAATAAAAACTAATAATCAAAACTCAATTTTTTTAATAGAGACAAAAATAAGTCAAAAAGTTTTTTTGTGCTAATTGTTTTCTTTATTCAAAGATTTTTGAGTTTTAATCATAATTTTTACTTTTTCGAAAAAAAATTGACAAAAAATTGACGCAAACTAACAAAATGCTATAAAAAAATTGGCAAAAAAAGAAAGAAGCTAAATGACCGTCTTATTTGGATGCTTAAAAGATAAATAGTAAGATAAAATAAAACCAATGTTAACCGACGGTTTTATTGGTTTATACAAACAAAACAAAAGACTCATAACAATATTAAAAACACACATTCGTAAAACTAACGTACTTTTTTTTTTTTGATCCATTAAAACTAACATACTGACTATGTTGCTTATATGTATAATAGAAAACAAAGAAAAAATAGAGAATCGTACGAAATAAAGGAGTGAGGGAGAACGTTGGCAAAAATAATTTGAGAATGAAGGGAGGTTAGAACTTTCCTGCGACGCTGAATTCCATATATTTTGCAAGACCTATTTTAAGGAAAGTGGGTCCTGGTGGGAAAATCATTTTCCAGGACCCTATCATTTTCCTGGTAATTGAACACTTCAAAATAGGTGGGAAAGCTAACTTTCCTATCATTTCCCATCATTTTTGGACAACTGAACGAGGCCTTGGGGTGTCTAAGAAAACCGAAAAAATGGGTAAACCAGACCGACTGTGTTTATCAGTCCATTTTCGGCATTCGTGTTATATTTTAAATCTTAAATTTAACTTGTTTATATCTTTCAATTTATAATGTGTTTCATGATTTGTACATATCTTCCAATACAAATCATTAAGTTTAAGGCGAGCCGAGCTCAAGAATTATGAAAACTCGGCTCATTTACACCCCTTCGTAGCGGGAATTGACAGATACGGGTGTGAATTTTGGGTTACAGTATCAAATTAAGGACCGAAAAATTGCTACGTAGCGGCCAATATTTAAATCCTTGTCTCCACCCACGCCCCTCTCACATGTGGTGTAACGCCCCGAAAATTGGATACGTTAATAAATAATTTTATTTATTTATTCTAAAAATAAAAACTTTATTAAATCTCAAATTCTGAATTTCTCCAACAGTAAATTAAAAAGTAGCTAATTTATTACAACCGAAATAAATTAACATCAAATCATTGTCTGAAAATACTTAGACATTATTTAAAATTTAACTGAAAGGAAAATCAGAGCCATCTAGCTAACTAACTACTGGTATAGCCATGGCTCCCCCACTCCGTATCCGTCCTGCTGCTCCATCGCTTCGAAATCGGCAGCCGACTCCTTATCTCCTTCTGTATCTGGCGTTGGGGACACCAGGGCCACAAAAAGGTAGCACCGTGAGTGGTAAAATTACACTCAGTAGAACACCCAAAACTATCCCTTTACAAAAGTTTACTCATGCGACAAGTAATAATACCAACAAAATTAAATGCGAGAAATATTAGATTTAAACAACACATTTCTAATTTAAAGGGCAGCTCCAAAGAAAATAACTCATCACGGTGGATTCAGTCTCAAGTCCATGGGTTCACAACCCTCAATCATTTGTTCCATAACATCTTACAATTCTCAATTTTTCTTCAATTCGTACTACAGTCTATTCGGTATCGATCCCCACCGCAAATAGACAATCTATTAGGCTCCCGTCCACCATGCCTAACTCTCCAGGCCCATGGCACGGCTATATGACCTCTGGGAATATTTGCGCATGGCCCAAGACCGACACCGGATAACTCGTCCCAACCCACGATTCGAACTTGATATCCAACACATTAAAATCTATGGTTCGCAGATTACATGAGTCCAATGGTCACATAAGTCCAACAATATAACGAATTAAAAAAAAATAAAACAAATGTCAACGTATTTGCCATAAATCGACCTATCAATTTCAGTTTACTAAAAATAGTAAATTAACTCCATAAATCACAAAATTTGACAGGGCAGTAGATAATCGAAATTGGAACGAACTTTATGTTTCATCCGAAGTCTAGTTTGACGTTAAATGAGGTAAAAATGGATTTTACTCCTGGACAGTGAATCTGTCCCGAAACTGCACTGAACAGATAACTTTGAAAAATCATAGTAAATTCTACGTAACTCGGATAGAGACGAGTTCTATATGGACTCCACTTAATTTTTCGAGGTCTACAATATTACTGTTTTAAGTTTTCTCTGAATCTGGACGTAAATACTCGAACAACAGCAGTACAGGAGCTGCGCGTAATAAAATAGTTAATGTCACTACGGTTCCGTAAAGACTTACAAAACCTTGACGGTTGGAAACACAACCATGACTACCGATTTCACATCACATGCGTATCACCACTGTATTTAGATATACATGAATATATGTAAACACAAAAGCAGCATAACTTAAGTAAAAAGTAAGTTTTAAATATCCTACCTTTTGTCCGAAGATCTTAGCCCACTACTATTCGGAAGATAACTTAAGGTGGTGCAATGGTTGAGATCTTAGAATGTAAATTTGTGAAAAGAAGATATTATTTGCGTGGGAAAAATAAGATTAAACGGTAAACGAGAAGACAAGATTTTACCGTACAAGAGGAGATGAACCAAGAACGATCATTTGCCAAGAACCTTATGCCTTTAATGGATTAAAATGAAGGTGGGAATTGAATACCAAAAATGGGGAAGGAAGTTGACTGCCGTGTGTTACATATTGGAGTAAAAGAAGACTAAGAGAAAGGAAAGAATGTTGACCAAGGGGTAGGAATTGGAAGGAAAAGGATTAATTAGAAAGTTTACTATAAAAGATGGAAATAAGAATATGGAAATGTGGAAGATATTTGCCAAAGGATCATTCAGTGGAATATTTTGGAAGGATCATGGAATTGTGCTAACAAATTACAATCAATTAAATCAGTGGAATATGGAAAGATACTTTCCTAACGTATTTATTTTTGTAATTTGGTTTCCATTTCTAGTCTAGGAATTAGGCATATATGGAAAACTAGTTA